>PVLC010001038.1:54134-161968 GCA_004027655.1 Graphiurus murinus
GAGGAGAAGGAGGAGGTAGAGGAAGAGGAAGAGGAGGAGGTGGAGGAGGAGAAGGAGGAGGAGGAGGAGGAGGAGGAGGAGGAGGAGGATATACTTTTAAGGCTACAGGACCTAATGCTAAGGTCTTATATGGGATGATACATGGATATTACCATGCTCATGCATATTACCAGGTCTTATATAGGGTGACACAGGCATATTACCCCCTCCCCACCCTAAGGACCACACCCAAACCATGTCCATGATAATGCAGGGACAACATACGAATCATCAAAAGTGAGCTTGGGTCTCCGGACATTAGTGCTGCTGCTGGACAGAAGGGGCAGGGCTGCCCAGGATGTCATCTCCAGGTGACTGCTATCCATGAGGCCAGTAGTGATAGTAGAGGTGATGGTAGAAATAGTAGTGGTGGTGGTTGTGGTGGTGGCCGTGGCAGTGGCGGTGGCAGTAGCTGTGACAGTAGCAGTGACAGTTGCAGTGGCAATAGCAGTGTTGGTGACAGTGATGGTAGCAGAGGCGGCCTTTTTTGGAGTGTCTCCCTCCTGGGAAAAAGGAGGATAAATAGCTTCCATTAAGTCCAGCTTTTTAGAACATCTTTTCATAAATTCTTAGAATGTTAAGCACAGTAAGAAACCAGGCAAGAAGAAAGAAACCAATACACATACATCATAAATAGGTGATCCTGGTATATTTTGTGAATGCCATGAATCACCAGCTTTTGTTCTATGATGACACCAGACACCAAGCTAGGCAGGTGCTGGTATTACATAGTCCCATTATCCCATTAAGACAAGCATAACAAGGGTCTATAAAAGGTGAGGTGGGAAGTAAAGGAAGAATGAGAAAACAAGGAGAAAGGGGAGGAGAGAGAGCAGAGTCCTTGACCCTAATGTGAATATTTTATTTTGGGTACTGGGGATTGATCCCAGGGGTATTCTACCACTAAACTGTCCTCTCATCCCTTTGTTATTTTTTATTCTGAAACAAGGTCTCACTAAGTTTGCTATTTTTTATTTTGAAACAGGCTGGCCTCAAACCTGTGATCCTCCTGTCTCAGCCTCCCAAGTACTGGGAATACAGGCATGCACAACCACACCTGGTTCTAATGTGGACATTTTTGATAAAGGAACCAGTCCAGTAGCTCTCTCTAGGATAAGTCAATTCCTCAAGTCGCTCTGCAAAATACCAGATATGGTCCATCAAAATCATAAAATGTCAGGCAGTGCACTGCAATAGCCATTACCCAGCTTACCTAAGGCTGAAGCAGCCCTTTTGCTCATGTGAGGCTCTAGACTGGTTTCTGTTTAAGTGAATATTATGTGACTGTGCCTCATTTTGAAGCTTAGGGTGGTAAAACCTCATTTTACTAGGTCAAAAATAAAATAGATAAGAGAATTATGAGGGCTTCGCTTTAAATATTCATTGCTGTAGAGAAGATGGAATCCATACAAAGAAAGCAGGTGATAAAATTTGTAATTATGTGACAATATCATCTCACAAGATAACCTGTCATGTTCACATGACAGACTGTCCTCCTCATCTGGCAACTCTGGGACAATCATACCTGTTCTACCTCCACTAATACTTCCTATGATGCCTCTTCCTCCTACTATTCTGAGTTGGTATATCTCTAAGATTGGTATGCTCCAAAGTTCATTCCTTAGAACTATTACTCGCTGATCAGATATGTCAATTTTGTATGTGCTGGCACAGATTAAACAGTAAGCATGTAATTCCTGGATGGATATTTCAATCTTACCCCCTCTCCAAACCTCCAGACCTGCAGTGACCACTTCTGAAAAGTTCCACTAAGATGACCCATGGTCACTTCAAATTTTGCTCAAACCAAATTGATAACCAAACCATTTCCTTCTTTCTGTTAATCGTGGAATGGTCTTCCCTGTTATCAAGGTTGGATTTCTTCATGTCCCTAAGGAGTTTACAGTTGAGAATAGCAAAATTCCACAGGGAACTGTGGTGGTCCGAGGCTAGGGGCATTAGAACAAGAAGGATCTCCTGTAGCCAAAGGCAAACTCAAGCCTGAGTTCCTGCACTGACATTCAAGATGCTCCCTGATCTGCCTTCATCTTTCTACCTAGTCTCCAACATTTTCCTTCTACAGACCTTGGCTTGAACCAAACAAAATATGCACCTGCTTACTTCACTTTTCTGATTTGGTTCATGTGAAGTCTTTAATCTCAAAATTCCTTTGTTTCTTCCCTTTTTTGACTTGTGGCAATTTACACTATTTTTCCTTTAAAAAAATTCTGGTAACTTCTCTGTATCTTCCCAAAAGAATTAAAATCAGAATACTATAGTGATACATGCATACCCATGGTCATAGCAGCACAGTTCACAATAGCCAAATTATGAAACCAACTTAGATGTCTGTCAACAGATCTGTCAGAAAAATGTTTCATGTTTATGTGTGCACAAGTATGTCACAATGAAAACCATTAATCATTAATCATTGTTAATCATTCTGTGTAATTAATATGCACAAATAAAATACTATAGAACTACATTTCTGTGGGTTCCCTAGAGTAGTCATATTTATAGAGACAGTAGAATGGTCGTTGCCAAGTACAGGGGTGAGGAGGAAATGGGGAATTATTATTTAATGGGTGCAGAGCTTCAGTTCTTCAAGTTGAGAAAAGAATTCTGGATATTGATTGCCTGTGATGTGAAAGTATGTAATATTACTGAACTGTACACTTCAAATGGCAAGGATAATACATTTTTATGATAAGCATATTTTACTTTTCTTAATTTTATTTTTAAAATTTATTGGTGCATTGTAATTATACATTGTAGTGAGATTCAAAGTGATACATTCATATATGTGCACAACAGCATTTGAGGTGTTCTCTCCCCACCCTCCTTCTTCCTTATCCATACTAGTGAGATTTATGGTGATACCTTCATACATGCACATAACATTATTTGATCTGTTTCCTTCCCAAGCCTCCTTTACCCTTCCATCCCTCCTCAAATCCCATCCTACTACTCTACTGATCTTACTCCAAAAGTTTTCATGAGGTCCCTTTTCATTCCTTCTTTCTCTATAGCTTCCACATATGATAGAAAACATGCACTTGATTTTCTGAGTCTGGCTGATATTGCTTAGCATTATATTTCCTAGTTTCATTTATTTTCCTGCAATGGACATGATTTTGTTCTCCTTTGTAGTTGAATAAAACTCCATGGTGTGTATATACCACAGCATGGCCCAGTATTCTTCCCATTTGCTGAATGCATACATGCTCATATTCATGCATACCTACCTTTAGTGAAAGTCTTCACTTTAAAAGCCTAATATGATACTTCTTGTATACATGTAAGTTGGTCTTTTCTACTTGATCCTCAACTTTATGATTATGAGATAATTCTATGTACCTAAAACACACTGAGATAATTTTACTGAAAGGCTACACATCTACAGATTTCAATGATGAATATGGAGAAAATCTTTCAAAGATCATTGCAGATTTCATTTATCTTAAACATGTAGAGTTATCAGAGATATAAGAAAGACCTATGCCAGTTCCATGTCTCCAATGCCTGAGCCAGATGGGCCCAGACCAAAAAGTGAAATTAGCTCAAAACAGTGCCACTTATTTCTATGGACAAGATATGGGACAAAACTCTGAAACACTACATGCTCCTCATACATGGCATTGATTTTGGTTCTGTTACATCTGACTAGAAATGACTAGATATAGTCATGATCATACAAATCATATAAACATGTCATCTGTCCACACTCACCCACACACTGAATTAATAAATAGGACTTCATGCCTAAATGCGATAGAGAAGACTTTGAGAGCACAAAATTGAAAACACTCTTGGAGCTGGAAGACTCCTATAGATTATCTATCAAGTTTATTCATTTTATTAATCCAGAGGTGTTCCATGATACTTAGGAGGGATGACATAGTTCTAGGAACGAACATAATCATATTTCTCATGTTTCTCCAGCCATTTTAGCACTTATGGAAATGGCTGCAGATACCTGTAAGCATTATCATTCCAAGATAGTATCTATTTCATTTATAATATTTAATTAGATACAGCAATATGGTAGGCACTATTGTTTACAATACCAGATTATTTGTGATAATGTACTAGGAACTAAACAAACACAATTCCCTGGATATGTTGCATTCCCTCCTAAAGCTTACAGTAGAAGACAGCATCAGTCAGAGTTTATAATATAGATTGTACTCAGCATAAGACTGGAATGGGTAGTGTAATTACTATTTAGAATAAATGGTTTAATTCCCAACATTATAGTCAGTATCATTAAATGAATATGAAAATATGGAAAATGACAACCTCATACTAGATATGTACATCATCTCAGTCATCTCAGATATAGTATAAATTGAAGTCTTTAAATTTCATGGGGTGCTAAATGGGTACTTTGGATTCAGGGCCAAAGAAGTTGCTACCAGACATTTGAGAACTTACTGATTTTCACCAATTTGCTTTTCCTATTACATTCAAAGAAGATTAAATGCATATGGATGTGGACAACTTCGTATATATACATTTACATGGAAAGGTAGATACACTAGTCATTGACATTAAGATACTCTTGCTAGTGGTTTCAATAGCCTATGCACCTATACTTGAGAAAAATAACAAGATATTGTGTGTGGATGGGAAAAATGATAAAACATTTCAATTATCTGTCCTAGTTGAGCAGCAGTGCAGAGAATGCAAAGAACTGGATACTCCTCTAGCTGAGTTTAGGATCATTATTATGTGATCTTAGCAATAGATTAACCTTTTATATTCTTTCATATTTAGTCATTATTTTTTTAAAAACAATTCACATTTGCAAAGCTGATGGGTAGAAGTATACAACTTGTCATTCCTGTCTCAGTTAAGTGGCCTTGGGCAATCAGATTTCATCTATTTGTTCTTACATTCACTAAATCATCAGTGCCTACCATGGGTCAGATGTTGTATATTATGGAAGTGTTTTCCCTAACCCCAAGTTAGGAAGAGATTGAACGAAAGGATAATCAAGGTTCTGAGTGTCTGCACATGCATTATGTTTGGGGATATGAGATAGATAATTAATTTGGAAGAAAAAATTCATCCTGAGTTGGAATAGTTGAGATTTGAAAGTGTTTGTATTTTTGTACACACACACACCTATATTTTCTCTGTGCCTTTCTTCCTCTCCCCCTGCCACACATCCTCTGGTCCATCCATTTAGATGAGCTGGGTTAACTTGTCTACCTGACAAGTGTAATATTTCTTCTGAGACACTTACATTTATGGATATCCCTTTGAAAGTAGCACAGAATTTGCCTTCACTTCTCTTAGGTTTGCTAGAGGTGATTTGTCCAGTCATAGAGAGATTTTTGTCTTGATTGAAGGGACCATTATTACCACTGAGATTTCTGCGATGTGGAGGGTCCTCTGGCAGTGGTGAAAGTGGAGGAGGGAATAACTTTTCTTCTTTTCTTCTATTTGCTCTCCGGGATGAATTGTTTCTGTGGAAACAAAAAGTGTAGGGTATCATAAAGTCTTATCTTGGTTTACTCTGATTTTCCCTACAATGTTGATTCTTTCAGCTAAAATGATATTTTAATTGATGACCCTTTCCCTATGGTGATAAGTGTGTATAAAATGCATATAGACATAGCTATTTATATAGATATCTATTTATACATATATAAATATATAGGCATAAATATATGTAACCAAGGATGAACACATGTCTTTGAAGCAGAACACTAGAACAATTGTAAATATCTAATGGAGTATGCTACAGTGTGATATTTGCAACCTATTAAGATTACTATTAATTAGATTTTTATAGAAAATACAATGCAGACTTTAATTTCATCATTTTTCAGGATGGTACCAACTTATTTTGCTCTAGGTATTAACTGAACAACCATGCAATAAATGGTACAATAAACAATGAATGGAATGATATTTTATTAAGAAATATGCTTATGCATTATTTAGAAATAAATTACATACTAAATATTATTGTGACACATTGTAAATTGTATGCACAAAATGTTTACCCCAAAGCCAAAGAATAATGGGCCTCTGATCTTAAATTGTTATACTGAAATACTGATGTACTACATGTCACAAAACCCCACTTAAAAATATCCTCTTGTCATGTTGACATGAGGCATTCTGCAATCCTAAAGGTACTTCCATGCTTTCAAACTGATTTATCTGCCCATTGAATGGGCACCATCATATAGACTGAGACTCAGAATAAAACCTAACAACTAAAATATTATGCTAACTGCTTAACATGGTAATTGGGTCATGGATTTTCATTTTGGCTACTGTCTTAGACTAATCAATGAAGATTACTTGAATTTTAATCTTTTCTTAGGCAACTAATATTGCATTGTGCAGCCATTTACTTTTCATGATTATTGACTACAATTTTCTATAGCAAATTAAGTCAATGAGAATTTATGTTTTCCTCTCAGTCAATTTCAGTCAGTGTCTAAAAATATAGATTTACCACATCTCAAAGCAACAAATCAAAGATGAACAAGCATTCAAGTGGTCTTATTTCCTGATGTAAAAGTCAGTGTAATCTCCTCGTTCCACTTCTGCTGTGTTGTACAAATTTGCCAACTGTAATGATATGTATCACCTTCTCTTTTGTTTCATAAATGTGATCCAATCATTTTATTGTCATGCAGTGATTTAAAAAAAACTTGAGTGTTTCTGCCATTATATTAGTTGATTAAATTAATATAATAACACTTGCCAATGGAGTTTTTGAAATTACTTTGAAATGTAGAACCATTTTAATTCAGTTGTGAATGCCTGATAAAAATGGTGGTGCATATATGGAGTAAGACTTCTGCCATGCTGGGCATGTAATCCCAGTACTTGGGAGGCCAAGACAGAAGAATTGCAGGTTCTAGGACAGCCTCAGCAAGTAGTGAGACTCTCATCAACCTATTGAAACCATGTTTCAAAAATAAAAATAAAATAAGGCTGAGGGGGGTTGTTTGGAGGTAGAATGGTCCTGGGCCTACTCTCCTGTACCAAAAAAAAAATATTTCTGTCCATGAAGAAGCTTCACCACATTAAGTGTAATAATTACAAAAGGACCTGACGTTTGGAAATTTATATATACTCATCTCATGCATTTCTGTGGCATCTACAAGAGATGAATGGTTAATTAGCTGTGACCACCCCCCAGGACTTGAGCTGGCAGAGAAGGTACTGTGTGATACAAGGGAAAGAGCTGCTTCCAAGGGCCAACTGATTTGCCATTGGATAGTACAGTCAAAGCCTTCCCATCTGCCATTGAACTGACCAACAGGGACTTGGTACAGTGTATACCAGTGACCTGGCTCCCTTCTGCCTGGTAGTAACCTGGAACCATTAGGCTTTTAGTGACTTCTCTGCAAAAAGACACCCAGGGAGCATTTTCAAAATACCACTTTCACTGTTATGGCTTCCAGCTATGTTTGTGTGTGTGTGTGTGTGTGTGTGTGTGTGTGTGTGTGTGTGTGTGTCCCTTTACCAATAGGCCAGAGGAGAACAGCAGACAAGAGAAGTGCATTACCACCCCCAAACAGTCCCTCAGAGGTCCTGCTTATGGGTCAAGCCCCATCGAAAGGGATGGGCTCAACAGGTTCCCCTGCTGGATGATTGGGGAACAAACTGTAGCTGTCACACTTTGATGTGACATCTCTGCAAGGTTTAGAATATTCATTTACAAAAGTGAATGTTGTTTCAGGATATGGTATGAAGGGTCAAAGATACAAAGGGGAGACAAAGCTCGAGAAGAGGGTACTCAAGAGAAGACCCTCAAGAGACCAGTCTTACTCTTCCCCAGTTTTAGAGATTTGTTTTTTGTTTTGTTTTACGGTACTGGGGTTTAACACAGGTTTGAACACAGGGCCATTCTACCTCTGAGCTACACCCCCAGCCCTATTTAATTTTTTGTTTCGAAACAGAGTCTCACTAAGTTGCAGAGGACCTCACTAAGTAGCTGAGGCTGGCCACAAACCTGCTATTCTCCTGTCTCAGCCTCCCCAGTACTGGAATTACAAGTGTGTGCCACCATGCCTGTCTTAGAGATTTGAATTTGATGAGCACAAGCACCTGGTTTAGACCCTTCCTGAATGATAAATACTCCTGGGGAAGTACTGCTTTCCTATCTACTAGAAATGGAGAGAGACTATGAAGACTGAATTAAAAATCACCATTTAGGAGCACAAACTCAAATTAATGGATGTTTGCTTAGCACTTAGTCATTTCTTTTCCAAAGGATGGAGGAAGCAAAAAGTCACTGGTTGCTTAGTAAGAAGACTAGCGATGGAGAATGATGGGGTGGCAATACTGCACTGTGCCTGCCTCTTCCTTTTGCCTTCAGGCATTTGAACTGGCCAAAGCCTGAGGACTAAGGCAGTATGGCCAACACAGCTATGCCGTTTTTTGTCCCTCCTCCTTTAAAAAGGAAGAAAGCCCTGAAATGAGGATGTGTGACCTTTGAGGTCCACATTTCCTAGCATATGTGGTCCACCCTGAAGGTAAGGTGGTCAGCATGTTCCCCTGGGAAGGTTTCCAGTTCTGAGAACTCCATATATGTTAATGGATGTAACAGAACCACTTTATACTAGACAATAGAGATGCACCTCACAAATAGCTATGGCTTGTCAGGGAGAGGGGCAGACCCAGGCCCTAATCTCATGATTACACAGAGCAGATCTAGTGGTAATTGGCCTGTTCCTACTTTTCATTTCAAAACAATAAGGATCCAGACCCACATAATCTGATAACTTATTTCCGACATCTGATCTGTGGCAGATTGATGCCATATCACTGATGTTAAACAGTAATCTGTGAAATCAATTGTTAGCAGCAGTTAGCCAGATTGCCTCTCTGCTCTGGGCTGCTAATAGTCTCCAAAACTGGGCTTTGATGGAAGTAATCTCTAATGTTGAATAAATTTATGGCAATAATTACCCAGACAGAATGGTTCAAGTAACGGATGTGATTGTTTGTTAAGAGATATTTATAAGACAGGAAGAACTCACAATGCTTGGAAGAAACTTCTCTGGGGAAGCCTGATGCTATTTGAGTGAGGCAGGGACAAAGAGGCATCCTTCCTGACTATGGAATCTTCCACCCAGAGAAAGAAGGGGGGGAAAGTGACAGCTGGTTGGAATTAACATATCTGACCCCAGCTCGCTTTCCCTGACACAGAACTGTCCCAGGGGGAGGGAAACTCCCCTTCCCAACAGCTCAGCTCTCTCACCTCCTCAGATATCCCCCCTGCCTCTGCAGAGTTCAGCTCTTGGTCCTCAAGTTTCAATTTAGCATTAAGTAAAGACACAAAAAAGGCAGCAGCGAGCCGAGGAGGCTGAGACAGGAGGATCCGGGTTCGAGGCCAGCCTCAGCTACCTAGTGAGGCCCTCCGCAACTTAGTGAGACCCTGTTTCAAAATAAAGAATAAAAAATAGGGCTGGTGGTATAGCTCGGAGGTAGAATGCCCCTGAGTTCAATCCCCAGTACCGAAAAAAAAAAAAAAAAGGCAGCAGCTATGTTATCCCATCAAGATCAAGGGGATGCTTTTCCAGAGAAATTGTTTAAATCACCATCAGAGTTGAACCTTGTCTAGAAGCAGGTGATCTGGTTAAACTGTTTGGAATTTCAATTCTTCCTGCCTTTTACATAACTTTTACCTTTCATTTACTATGAAAAGTTCATTTTGCCTGAGTTTGAATAAGCATTGCTAAAAACCTCAAGAGCTCATAGTTACCCCAAACTTGGCAATCTGCATTACATCCTTTATTCTACCCTTGTTGGACCAGGGATACCTGTTGTGGTCAGGGATACCTGTCAAGCCTGGATTGAGTGACTACTGGTTTTTCCCTTAGTATTCCTCTGGGATAGAATGCCACAAATAGGTCCAACTGGGGTTTCATAAGAATCAGAACAGTCATATACATCCATCATATAGAGACAGGGCAAACTCACTCTCTGGTGTTGGGAGGCTTGTGTGGTGGGGCTGGTGAGATACAAGGAGGAAACAAGCAGATAGTGGTAGCTTCCTCCATGCGCTGCTTCTTCTCGGGGATTTTCTCTGCAACTTCTGCTGGCTTTGAAAGAAAAAAATGCACAGGCCTTGAAATACATGGCATATTTAGAGAATCATGTTTCACACATTTAAAAAATTAGCAAGTGAGACAGTTTGCTTCTATTTTATCTTCTAGATTAGGTAGGGGAGTTAAATGTGCACCTTTTATCAGATAGAAAAGCAACCATCCTTGCCAATCTACTACCAAGATGTTGGCATTTGAGAGAGGTGAACTGTGATATGAACCTCTAATTGAAGATTGGCTGGGACAGGCATCTCATAACAAAAGTAAAGAGAATCTGAAATTTTCAGACACTTCTCTCATCAACAGTGCCCCCACAGATGAATACCTATAGACACTAACATTGTAACTGTAACATGGCTCAAATACTGGTGAACAGCATGGAGATTGTGGGCAACATATAAAGGCTGTTCACAAAATCAGCAACATGCAAGGAAATAAACTACAGGCAACGCATGAGTTTGTATCTTTGCATGTGTTGATTCTAAAGGTACATTTTCACCCCTGGTCATACCATTCTCATCACCAAGAAAGAAAAATCCATGACAGAGCCAGGGGCCCAGACCTCTTGCTCCCTATTGTAGAATACTCACACTGGATTTATTGGTGAATGACATATAGATACTATCCTCTGTTTTTCAATCCCCAAAGTAAAGCTGAATGAAGACTTCAATCATCCTTTCAGTATACTATTCAATAGACCAATACTGTCTATGGGTAGGTTGCTCCTCATTGGGAACTCTGGGCCATTTTGGTCATAGTATTATGCCTCTCTTGGACAGAGTCAGAAGGAATGAGGAAAGGACTAGGAATCTCCTCTCTAGCTACTGTGGAAGCTGTTAGAAATTAGATTGCCTGAATATTACCACGTGGCAATGCTATTAAAAAAAAACAACAACTACCCCGAAATCTAGAGATAAATCAGAATGAGCATATGGATCAAAACCTCATCTCCATGAACATATTTAAAATGTAAAGGGACATTCTGGATTTCTGAAGATACTTTGTTGACCTAGAATTCACCTAAATCATCTGTACATAAGGTTTTCCCAAGGCAAGCCTTCTCCACAGCTCAGTGTTCCCAGCAGGCTGGGCAAACCTGAGTCTGTTAGGAATCAGGATGCTCCAAAGAAACTTGGATCATGAGTGTGTTTCTGTCTGTCTGGAGAAATGAACAAGCCTGGAGGAGGATGCATTTGGATATGAAACTGGGGCAGAAACTGCAGAGCAGTAATACACAAGTCCCTGACAGCAGGAACAACTTAAGGAGCTGACTTCAGAGACTGGTGGCATGGGGAAGGTGACTAGGTTCATATTCTTTTTTCCTACATATAATAATCTCTCACAGGCCATACTGGACACTTTTTTTATGGTACTGGGGTTTGAACCTAGAGGCATTCTATCTCCGAGTTACACCCCCAGCCCTATTTTATTTCTTATTTTGAAACAGGGTCTCACTAGGTTGATGAGAGTCTCACTATTTGCTGAGGCTGTCCTTGAACCTGTGATCCTCCTGTCTCGGCCTCCCAAGTATTGGGATTACAGGCATGTGCTACCACTCCTGGCTCATACTGGATACTCTTGCCAAGCCCTGATAACTCCTAAGGCTTTGTTCTTTATCACGTGACAAATATTGCATTTCTCATTGGAAGCATCATTGACTTTATAATCCAATCCACTGCCACTAGTCTCCTTAAAAATGGGACTCAAGACCAAGTTCAACAACAGATAGCTATTGTTCCTGGTCACTTGTCATGTCACAGCTTACCTTATGCTTGCGCTTGTTTCTAGGGACCATTTTTTCCACAGTTGCAGCAGTAGTGTGACGCTTGGGTTTCAAGGCAGTCTCCTTGTGGTCTGGCTTGGCAGGTGCTGCCTGGAGTGAGTTGTGGCCAGGTACTCGAGAAAGTAAGTCAAGGTCAATCTTCACCCAGAGGTTCTTTAGATTCTCATGATCTCGTAGAGGGGACAGAAGCTCAGTTTGCCTGACAGAAACTGATGAGAAAACTGGCTCCTCATTGTTGATGGATAGGTTATTGCTGTTGCTGTTGCTGTTGCTGTTGCCAAGGAAGGTGCTGAAGGTCAGGCCAGCACTGCTGGTTTCCTTGGATTTGACCGTATTACCTCCAGGGATGATGCAAGGAGGCAGGACTTTGATATGCAGGGTCTCTTCCTGATCTGTGTTGGAGTCAGATGTAGATGAATCGCTTTCTATGAATTCCCGGGATTTTGGCACGATCTTGCCAGGGCCTCTGTACTTCTTCTTCTCGGCAGCCAAGGGGATGTTAGGCCTTGGTTCTTTCCTAGGGACTTGTTTGTGGGCAGTGGCTTTGTTGCGGCTTCTTGGGGGGTCAGGAAGCTCCACACTTTCTTTTTCTTTGGGCGTGCTGCTGGTAATATTTGGTTTGGGCCAGGTAAACTCCTCAATGCTGGTGTTCTTCTCAACCTTTTTGGGCTGTTTCTTCCCAATTGTCCTTTGAGAAACTGTGTCAATAGTTGCTGACAATTTATGCTTAAGAGTCTTTGTTTCTGGAGTTTTCTGGGTGGGCCGTGGACGGGCTTTCTCCCTAATGAGACTCAGGAGAGGCCTTTCTTTGGGTTCAGCCAGGACTTGGCTGGGATTTGATTTCACTTTGATCTGGACTTCCATAGGCTGGATAATTGGAGGAGGCAGAGAAATCGTCTCCATGGGTGTTTCATTTTGGCTGCAAATAAATGACTTGTTCTGGGATGTCACTTTGTTAAGCCATTTATCCAGCTGCCACTTGTTGGTTGAGGGAGGCTCGGGCTGCATATTGAGAACCGGCAGCAAGAATTAATTTCACATTTGAGGAGAATTTAGGAGTTTGGGATATTAAGTGACCATTCACACACACAAAAACACACTCATACACACATGCACTATCCATAATAATAATATTACCAGGAGACAGAGGTAATAGTCCCTAATCATGAAAAGAAATCTAAGTGTGCCTCTAGTGCAATTCAAAAGGAAAGACTTTCCATCTGCCAAAGTGCCAGTGTATCCTATATGATGTTGTAATTCACTACAAACAGACCAAGCCTTTTGTATTTTTATTGAAGGATGATAAGATTTGACTTCCCAAAGAACTGCTGTACTTTCCTCGGTGTATGGGCAATAACCAATTTATGGGGACATGCACAGCAACATTAGCGTCCACTATTAAGCCATGGAAATGATGCATAAAATTCAGATCCTTGATTTCCAACTCTAAATTCTGCCGATTGAACTAAAAGAACCATCATGTTTATTAGAAGAGTTCTTCTTTTGAAAGCCATCAAGTGAGGCTTATGACACCAGCCAATAGAGGGTGACAAGAATTGAAAACCCTAGAGTAGCTGTGACTCCAACCTGCACAGAACAATGGCATGTGAAAGTTGAGCAAACTATATTGGCTCCCACTGTTGTCAGCATAGCTCCAGGGTTAAGAACAGCAGCTCTGGCAACACACTAACCAGGGTTTCAGTTCTGGATTTCCTATATATCTGTGAGATATTGGGAAAGTTCTTTCTAACCTCTCAGAAACTTATCTTCTCATCTATAAAATGGAGATCATAAGAACAAGTACCTTACAGAGTTGTCATGAAGACAAAATGAGAAAATGCAAGTCCAGTGCTTACTGTAGTACCTGGCATATGGCCCCTGCCCAATACATACTTGCTATTATTAATAGCAGTGATATCATTACTTCCTCTTTCTGTTATTCTTTTCTGATTATTGTAAAGAAGTGTATGGAAAGCCATGGAAGTGGGATGGGATTTTCAAAGAGGATGAGAAGGGAAAAACAAATTCTTTTATTTCAGAATTATTATTTTGGAGTTTTTATGGATTATATTTATTTATATATATTTATATTTATATATATTTATATTTGTATATATTTATATTTATATATATTTATATTTGCATGAATTGGTATCAAATAGATTTGATGCAAATTTAAATAAAAACTATGACTTCTCAACTATCATTTTACCTTTAGAGAAGGACCTACTTCTTGAGTGTTCCTTGCCTAGTGGCAATTCACTACTTTAATAACTTAAATATAGAGTAAGGATTGAAACTCCACGGCCAGACGTGGGTCTTGACTGACTGACTTCATTGGTTCTCTCTGAAAAGAAGCTACTGGCCCAATTATTACTCAACTAGTTTTACATGTGAGGAAGGTTGAGGATCAGAGTAGCTAAGTGACCACCACAGTGAATCAGTCATACAGCAAGAAATGTATATATATTAAAGCCTATGCAAATACATGTTTACAAAAATAATGTTACCAAATACCTGTACTTCAGTACAGTAGTTACTGTACTGAAGTAATTATCCTGCTTAAAGTGGTGTGTGTGGGGGGGAGGGGCTGCTTGAGGGACAAGGAGGTGCTACAGGGCCCTGGCAACTTCACGCACCTCTGGAGTGGCCACACGAGGTGCCTCATTGGATTCACTGTCAGTGGTGCTGCTTTCAGTGTCTGAGTCAGATTCGGAGCTGCTCTCTGACTCGCTGGAGCTGCCAGATCCCCCACTGGCTTGCACTGCAGGTGGGGGCTGAGGTGTGGCCAAAGGTGGGCTGAAAGAAAAATGACATTTATTACCTTACTGCCAAACTAGATAGAAACAGCCCATTTCAACATAAGGAACTATGCACTGTGAGTTACAGGTAGAGTGGAGTGTACCATTCCATTTTACAGATGGGGCATGTGAGGCTCAAGAAGCCCAGTAACTGAACCAATGTCAAAGGTTTTTATTAGAACCAGGTGAGAACCAGCAGGGCATGATGGTGCACAGCTGTAGTCACAACAGGTGGGAGGGTAGCCCATTCGAGGTCAGCTTGGGCAACTTATCAAGACCTTGTCTGAAATAAAATACTGTGGGTATAGTTAAGTGGTAGAATGCCCCTGAGTTCAATCCCAAATTCCCTCCACCCCAAACATATCCATGTGTGTGCAAGCTCCTTGGCTTCCCTGAATAAAGCCTTCACTTCCAGGAAAGCCTTGCCACCCTCACTCCACAGGAAAACATTAAGCCAAGGCTGTGGACTTTCTGGATCCAGATATAGAAGTTGTCTTGGATGCTTAGTTTATCCATTTATTTCAGTCAAGAAAGCTCTTAATTTTCTATTGCCATCCTGTTCAAAACTGCACAAGAATTCTGAGTGTGTCTGATCTTACCTAAACCCAATATAGTTCCATCTCCATGAATGTATATGTTCAATCCTCATTTCTTATTTAAATATACTTTATTAGTACATTGCAATTATACATCATAAGGATATTGAGAGTGATACACACACACACATGAACATAGCACTTGGTGTGTTGTCCTTCAGATCCCAGCCTGCGCCCTCCCCTACCTAGTACATATTATTGAGATTGATATTGATATCTCCATAAATGTCCATAGCATTGTTTGAACTGTTTATTGCAGCCCTCATTTCTATGGAAAGAAACTGAGGCCCGGGAGGAGGAGAGCTTTGCCTTTGTTTCATGGCTGGTTGGTGAGCCCAGGCTCACACCTGGCACCAGTCTCCTGGCTCCCTCAAAGAGAAGTGCTATGCTGCATTCCCTCAGGGGTGAGTGTTCTGTACTCAGCACCAAGGTGACTAGATGGTCCTCAATTGCTGTATGTTGAGTACAGGGATAAGGAAAGGATAGCACTTCTTTGCCTCCTACACCATCAGTTTTGTAAACTCTTTGTAAAACTCTTACAAGGAAGGAGGTAGGATCCTAAGGGACCAACCATCTCTAATGATTGATTTTAAATTTGTAAAGCTGACCAAGCAAAGCATTTGGAAAGTGACACCATTTGCTACTCTGCCTTTATTGAGAATCGATACTCCTCTTTACCAATCATTTGCTCTCTGTGCCCTGTAACAAATCAACCACAGCCATCTCACAGCACAGAGGGGTGTGTCATTTCCTCTATGTCCTTTTGCTTACTGTGTCTTTGGACTGAGATCTCTGCTCTCTCTCAGAAATGGGGTCAAAATTTGGGGGAGCGTTCTAACCTCCCTCTATCTCTTCATCCCAATTCCCCATTTAGAGCTCATGGTGAGGGCTGAGCTGGCAACCAGCACATCTTTCCTGTTATGCCAGGTCTGGCCTAGCTTCTTCCCTGGATGTTTGTCATGCTCTCCCTGCCTATCACACATGGCAGAACTTGCCTGGATCTCCCACCTCACATTTACCTAATCTGAGGCAGCAGTTCAGTCAGGAAAGCTCAGTCCTGACCTTGATGGTCACCTGGTCCTCTGATCCCACCTTAAACCTGAAAAAAAGGGATGCCAAGGATCTGCCTGCCCAAGACTCTGGAAGTATATAACTTTATCCCATGCCCCTCATCCCATGCTATCACCAGAGCCTCTTCTCCAGTATTCTAGCTCTTGCCAGCTGGGTTGGAGCTACACTCAACTGTTGCCTTTGAGACCAGCATGGACTCCTCATCAGTCACCATTTAGCATACAGAGCCTTTCCCTTACTTTTGCCTTCCTTTGCTAAAGACTGACCCTTTAATCTCTCAGGTAGCCATTTTGTTTTTTCATGGAGCTAAAGAAAGCTCATTTAAAAATGCTATCTGCTAAGTAAATGTTATCCGCAAGTACATTTATTTGCCAAATATATCAGGAGATTAGAAGAAAGCCCAAGAAATAGGGGACTCTATCTCTAGGAACCAGTGCTTGCATTTTCCCAGCAACAGGGGGAGGGGAGGAGACCAGTGCTCTTATTTCCTTGCATTGCCTTGCAGATCCAAATTCTCTTTAATGTCAGCAATGAATCAATATTTATGCAGATTATACTTTAATTTGAATCCATTGTTTTTATCTTTAGTTACTAAATACAGATTGAGAGAACAAACCTAAGTGAGACTAATCCAGAGATTAGGCTAACTTGGCCTCAATTCCCCCAAAGTAGAATTTCAATTATAACACACAGTATCTGCAATACTTAGAATAAGGGGTGGTCAATGAATAAGGTCCAATTTGGATCCAAATTTATGATTTTCAAGTGAAAGACTGTTCCTTAAGATTCTTTAACACCTATGCATTAGTTTCTGGCTTCTTGTAAGAAGCTGGTCATCCTCACACTATCAAACTAAAATATATTCTAGATAAACTTTGGGATATTTCTAGATAGAGTTTCCATTTACTGGACTATTTTTGAGCAATTTCTGTAGGAAACTAAACAATCCCTGGGATTACTCTCTCAGAACCAAATGCATTGAGGTGATATACACAAAGCACAGATGTTTTATTTAACTAAATCAACTTATTCCCCAGCTAAATCATAATAAAAGCTTTACAGATTTAGTAGGAAATGTGTGTGTGTGTGTGTGTGTGTGTGTGTGCATGTGTGTGTTCTTTATTCAAATTCCTTCTGAGGACAAATATATTTTGGTATTCACAGGTTTTATATCTTAAAATTAATATGGTAAATATTACTTATACATAAATACATATAATGCTCCCTGCTGGATCTGGGAAAGCACTCCTTAAAAAATTTGTTAATATTGCTACAGTAACATTCACAGTAAGAGTAATAAACAGATAATTTAAAAGCTATCCTCACATCACTTTTGGTCAGATTTGTCATCAAATTGGTTTGTCTCAACTTAGAAAAGTAACAGTTCATATAACTTTTTGAATTTCAGAATTATGATTATTATGGACATGGGTAGAAACTATATGTGAAAAACTGACTATAATTATATTTATAAGTCCATATAGACACAAAGCAAATACTAATTCCAACATAAGAGCAATCTTACTGAGACTCAATAAAACGAGACCTGGAATTATTTTTCTCAAGATTTCTTATGGCTAAATCTGTTGCTATGTTCTTGGGCAGGACTCAATGTCCAGCCAGCATTGACAATAACTGTTTAGCAGGAGGAGCACAGGAAGAATATGGAGAAGTACGTCAGCTTTTCATATCCACACATAAATATTGGGGGATGAGAAGAAAGGTGAACTTTAATTCAGGGAGGACACTATGAGAACTTATAGTGGGGATGAAGGACTTTGGTGTCTTAATGAGAAAAAATTGCTTTCTCTGAGCAGTTGTACAGTTGACAACAGGGAGAACTGGAATTTGTAGAGGGGAATAGGGGAATGTTAGTTATTTAGGTGGAAGCAAAATTATTCTCTCCCATACCTACTTGTTCCTCTACTATCCCCTCTGAAGCTCATGGGCTTGTTAGAGATTGGCTGCACCTAATTAGCTGAGGAATACAAGCTACACATCTGAGTCTAGTCCTCACTTGCTATAGAGCCACAGGATAAAAACTGAGTTACAAAACTCAGCCATTGTCTTCTTAAGCAGGACAAGCATCTATATTAGAATAATTGGCCCAAGGCCATGGTCTCATCTAGAATCCACTGTGGAACTTATTGGCAAGCATCACAATATTTCACTTTCAGTTCTTTACTGAAAACCAGCTAGTTGTGTTCCCACTTCTTCCACATTTGTTCTCATATATTGCTAACTTATTTTCCAAAGGTCTATTAAAGTGACTGTGAGCCCATGTCATACTTGCTTCTGCCTGGGAGACAAATAACCAATGTATAATTTATACATTCTTCATTTGCTCAATCTGTATTAAATTATTTCCTACACATTTACTCTCATATTTTAGTAAACTGTTTTAAAAGAGAATGCTAGCAGTTACAACAAAGATAACATGTATCACTAGCATTCTATATGTGGAACCATCCACTTATAGTCTGTAAGTATTAAAAGTGTATTCTATGTCTTCAGCTGTAATGTAATGACTTCTCAAAGGACCCCCACTTGTAATGACTTCAAAGTCAACTGCCCATCCTTTAAAAGATTATTTTATTAACCAGAGTGAGTCATCTTTACTGAGTAGAGTGAAATATTATTTTAATTCCAACCCTGTTCATTAGGTCTTCATGCTCACACACTAGATTGAGGGCAAAGAAGTTGGCTTAACAAATCAGTGACCCTAGTAGGTGAATTCAAGGCTGGGGAAGAGGATTAAAAAGCCAACCAGTGGGAGAGAAATCTCACAGGCTTCTAAGATGCCTTCTTCAGACAGGGCTGGCCCTGGTGTGGAGGGCTGGAATAGGGGAAATGATGGGCTTTAAGGTATAGTCCAGGCACCCTAGTCTCTAGATATGACAACTGTCTAGAGACCACATAAATGTATTATATTAACCACGTCTCTTCAGTAGCAATTTATAAATATATGCAAGAAAGATGAAAAGTCTGTAAACCATATTGAAGAAACTCGGACAACTTTAATGAATAAAGGTTTGGGGTGGCTCATATAATAGTCTTCAAACAATCTGAAGGTGTATTCTGTGAGAAATGGAGACGACTTGTTCTAAGTTTTTTCTGAGGTAAACATAGGACCTGATTAGAGATCAAGTCAGGAAGATTTCACCTCAACATTGGGAAAATTTTAAAAAACCTACATGTGACCACAGAAAGAAAGTAATACCCAATAGGTCAGTGAACCTGACACTCGTAAGTAATAAAACAGGTGAGAAGACATTTTTGAAATTCAGTCTGCTCCTTAAAAGAGGTGTGGAAATGACCCACTCTTGACAATCCTTTGTCAGTCACAGAGCTATTGTATATACCTTAGAGTATCAAAACTGCCTTTTTCTAGAGCTATTTTGTAAGTCAGACTTTTCATTAATTCAGATTAACAGCCTCCAGAAAGCGAAACATCTGCATTGATGCTGTTCAAGTCTATTCCTAACTTAAACATAAATTCCTTCCTCAGGCGATAAATAAGGATGATGAATTGGCCATTCTGCTCAATCAAGCTGTGTGGGCATCAAAAAAAGAAAGGTTTTGGAATAGGTAATGACTTTGTAGTAGGAAATATATATGGAAATATTCAATAGGCAAGTCCACAGGGTGTTGATCTTGGCAACACATTTCACAAGGCCCAGAATTTGCCAATGACATGTAGCCTGAGATGTTTCACAGGATGTTCTGTGAAACAGAACTCCTTGCCTTTAGTTGAGACTTGTATAAATTTCATCAATGCAATACTTTTCCAGTTTTATAGGGATCAATGTCTGTCTACCAAATAATTTGGAATGGTTTTATATTTGAGTTCATAATTAAGCTGTAAAGAGATACCCTTGGGACAGAGGAATCAACATCCATAGCCCCTCTTCCCTCCCTTCCTCCTTCATTTTCCTTTCTGAACTCTAGATTCTAACTGGACCTATACACCTGCCTCACCACTAGAGGCAGACATTCTAAACTCTGAACTTATTCCAGCCAGTGGGTGGGGAGAGTCTATTTTTGTCCCTGTCAGTAGTTGTGAAATTTTCTGGTACCTCTTCCACCCCCACCTCCATCCCAAATGCATTTAGCCCACTTGTCCAGTGAAAGTGTATCAAGAAATAGAACGCAATAGAGAGCCGAAGCAGAAGCATAATACACAAAACAGATAAAAGCTGAGTTGCTCTGCTAGAAACAAAGGATTAGGGGAGAAAAAGGGACTAGTGTCCTCAGCATCTTTCCCTCCTCCATAGGATGGCCCCAGGCGCATTTTGAAAGAAAAACACTTTATAGCTAAATATCACAAGCAGCTCAAAATCATCTGTACTTTGTGGAAATGCTCTGATGCAATTGATGAGCAGGCAGTCAATCATCCAGTGTGATTTGACATAGCTTCAAGGAGATAATTTTTTTTCAAGGTGTGTATCATGGGTACTTGTCTTGTTATCTGATCCTAGTGTGTGAAATAGTGCCTGCTGAATTTATTTGCAAAGAGTAATGAAGAGATCCTTACCTTGTCTACTCATATTCTTTTACATGGGTAAGTTACTAGGTACTACATTGTTTAAAGCCCTGAATGACGAAGAGATATGTGGTTGGCAGAGTAATGACTGGAAAAAATTTTCTACATCCTAATCCCTGGAACTGGTAAATACGGTACTTTACATTTCAAAAGAGACTTTGTAGATGTCGATAAATTAAGCATTTGAGATGGGGAGATCCTTCTGGATTATCCAGGTGGACCCAATGTAATCACAGAGGTCCTTAACAGTAACAGAGGAAGTCAAAGTGATGTGCTATGTGAAGAATTTGACCAGCAGTGCTGGCTTTGAAGGTGGAGGAAGAGGGCCAAAGCTCAGGAATGAGGCAGCCTCTTGAAGTCTGGAATAACCTTCAATTTATAGCCAGCAAGAAAATGGAGAGTTGAGTTCCACAACCACAAAGAATTTTGCTGGTAATTCAAATGAGTGGGAAACTGTTTCTTCCTTGGAGCCTTTAGAAAGGAATGAAGCTGACAATTTGATTGTCTGAATTTTGGAGGTCAGAATTCAACAAATTCAACAAAACAAATTTGAGTTGTTTTTAACCACTAAATTTGAGGAAATTTCTGAAAGTGATAGAAAGCTAATATAAGATCCAAATAATTAAAAATTTGAGCACAGCAGGTTATATCTGAACACACCTGATGCAGATAGTCCTAAGGGTACAGATACACTGAGGGTATGAGAATAGCAAGGCTTAAATCTACATAGAACTAGTTATATTTAAGATGTTTGGAGCAAAAACATTTTATAAACACTCTCTTGTTTATAAAATTTAGTTTTTTCAAAGAAGTCCCAAAATACAAGGCTGTCCTGGGAAGGGAAGTTTGTTGGTCAACTGATGAAATGGGAAGCAAAGATTAGAGTTAGGAAGATGTGAACAAATTCCTGTGACCATGTAAAGGATGAAATATGTCAAAGAAGCTGCAATATGACCTTTTGGAACTTTCATGATAACTAGAAATCACTGGCTTCTCAGTTTTCTATCACCAGCTGTTAGTGCCTATTTCTCCTAACTTACATAATGCCTATTCCCTTTCCAAGGTGACAATAATGAATTATTCTAGCAATGGCTTTTTAGAATTCCATTTGGCCCATAAGCAACCAGGGCTTGGTTGTCTTTGTTGTTGTTGTTGACTGATCCAACCCAGGTCCTTGTTCTCTTCTTTTCCTGCCTGTGCCCATTTTCAGTCTATTGAACACATATAAATACCTACATTTCCTCTACTGGTTTCAAACAGTGTTGTTACAATGGGAAGAACATAGGATTCGAAGTAAAGGGATCTGATCTGGTTTTGAGTATAACCTTGGATACTTTACCATGTGTGACAGAAGCTAGGCATTCAACATATATATGGGTCTCAGTTTTCTTATCTATAAAATGGCGATAATATATTGGATATCTTCACTAACGGCTTCATAATTGATTACTTTTTATTCTCAACTTATTTTATTTCACTGTGCTAACCTACACAACTCAATTGTACATTCCTTGATGACAGGAACCAGATTGTAAAGTCATTTTGTGTATCCCAGAGTGACTGTCATAATAACTTGAATACAGAATACAGTTTTCTTGGCATAAAAATATTCCACATGGTCTTATAATATATGGAAATGCAGCACAGATTTGTCTTGTAAAGAACAATACTTAACCATGAAATGTCTAAGCATTACTGATTATCAACAGAAATTCATATTTTTGCCAGTCTACCAAATATCAAAATATTCTGAGGCATAAGTTAATTTGATGAAAATAATTAGGCATATAGGTTGCCTGATTATGGATTTGTAACCTTTCAACTGGCTGAATGGATGCTAGTCCATCACAGTGCCTAACTCCTTCAGCTTCCATTTACTGGCAAAATGCAACTTATTTGAATAGACATTTTAAATATAATTGACATTAAGAGCAACAGCTATTGATGGGTCATATCAATATGCATGCATATACATATACATGTGCATGAATATGAGACTACAAGGCATGCCTCTTACTGAAAATGAGTGCTACATACAGAGACCTTTCTATTTTTAATTAAAATGATTCCATTATTCCAATTTGTGTGAGACATGAGCTACTCTCATCATATTTTGATACATTAACCAGCCTAGTCTATACTGTGCCTGATAATAATTCCCTCTCTAGTTGATGATTTTTCTGCTGGCATAATTAATTTATTTACAGAAGAAAAAATATTCAATCAATTTGGGATTAAATATGAGGTTGAAGGACTTTCACAAAAGGCAGAACTAAATCTCCTAGCCCACATGCATTGATTATTATGACACACTCAAATTAAGAACAAGAAAGTGTTTGCTTCCCATGATAAATGGACCTGAAAATCCTCCCCAGCATTTACTATAAATCAGAAAGACCATTAATAAACAGGCAGAAAAAAAATCCTGACAGTTTCTACAAGAATTCACTCCCATCCTTTGCCTTAGACTGTCAGTGTCATATTTAAAGCTGACATCTTAAATCTTCTATACAAAAGCCCTCTAAGTCAAAAAGTCCGGCTATTTTAAACAGAATTTCCTACACCTGTTATTTTGAATGACAGCAAAATATTGAATCTTTAGTCCCTTAACACTATCTTGCCTGAATATCTTCCCTTGCAGTGATAACAGTCTCCCTTCTCATTAATGCTAAATTGGAAGAGGTCAAGTGCAAATGAGAAAAGAAGAGATCATATTTTCCCATTCTTGGAGATTTTGCTTGATCATGCACCTTTGTCATCAAGAGGAAAAAATTTTCAATGATATCAGTAGTAAGATAGTTTAGTGCTGGCAGCATTATCTAACATGAACTCCCCCATGCAGGTTGATAGGCCTAACAAGTCATCATAGATTACAGAAGTCAGAGATACAGCCCCTGGGAAGGAGGACACTGGAGTTATCCAGGGGACAATAGGCATTGAATTAAAATAAAAGGGTGGAGGAAGGACCCAAGAGGTCACTGAGTAATTTTACTTTTCTGAAAATAGGGCAATAAACAAATAAGTTTGGGAATCCATGATCTAGATCAGTAGCAACAGGAATGGCCACCCTGTGTTACAAATCAATACAGATTCAATTAAAAGCTGACCTAGAATGAAATGGAAATAAGTTTAGACATTTCACCAAGAACTATTAGGACCGGTGATAAGGACTAAACTGGCTGATAATCAGAAAGTCGGGGTGTTAGTTTTGTTACTGAGAGGAATTGTCATGTAAAGGAATTTGAAAACTGCAATTCCAAAGAAGATAGAATTCAGTAGTTACTGCTATTTAGGAATATGGGATATAAGGTTAAGATTCTATATGGGTAAGGTCATTTTTTTTCTTGTGCTGGTTGCCACATCTCAGCAAGCACCAAAAATATTAAATCAGTTTTTAAATTGATATTTATATAAAGAAAATTATAAAACCCAATGCTTCTGCATACTGTGTTCTGTTATAGTCCAGTTTTGTGTGTTTTACTATACATTTTGGTTACAGGACTTCTGTGCATTGTAAACATAAACAGCATGGAAAAGGTTAAATATCTGTGTTCAGATTGTAAGATTTAGTCCAGACTTGCTGTGTATATTGTAACATTAAATGAAAAAAGAACCCCCAGTTTGTATTATAGTCATGTTCTCTTATGTATGATAAACAGTTAATAATTTTTCCTCAGGAAAAAATAATTTAGAATGAAAAAGGATTAAAAGATAGGCTAAAGAAATACCATCTGGGGTTAAACAAATTACATTTCTACTTGACATTTCCTCAGAAAAATCTGGGAATCTGCATGTTCTGAGGGTTATGCCACATGCCCTTTTAGTATGTCAACAGTAAGTCACAATGACACAGGGTCCCTACCCGCTAAGTCCAAACAAATACACATCTTAGAGATTGTAGTGTTCACAATGCTCCCACAACTTGAAGGGGTGGGGTTTAAATGTCCTATACAAGAAAAATATGCTCATTTGCAAAACATGTGAGACATGCACATTTAGTGAGGTATGAGCATATTTCCAACCTGACATTATCATTATAAAAAATTCCAGTGCAGTTTCAGTGAGTCCTACACTGCTCCAGCTTCATAATGATAAAACCTGGGCCTATTAGTCTGCCAGTAGGAAACTTAGGAAAAAATGGCAGAGAAATATTTTCCAGAAATGTTCTAATGGTAAAATGTTCCTTTGGGGTATAAATTATATTTCAATATGTATTTCAGACACCTATGCCTAAATTGTCTGAGAAATAAGATAGAATGTGTATGTGGGCATGTGTGGCTATGTGTTCCTGTGCCTGTGAATGTATGCATATGTGTGCATGCACATCTCTATTTGAGAGAATATATATGTGAGTACACGTATATGTCTAGTGACAAAATCCCAGATGGCCAATACCAAGACAAGAAAATAATCTCATCAATAAGCAAGATGGCTGGCTAATGAGGGGGATAATAATAATAATAATAATAATAATAATAATAATAATAATAGTTTTTTAAAATAACGTTTCTATTAGTTGGCTAAGAACAGAAAACTGACTTCTGTAGCACCTATTGGCTAATCATTAGTCATTTAATAAAGATGATACTGCTGTTAGCCAATGTTTAAATTAAACCTCATTTGTGTTCTAGCCATGTGTTACTAGTATGTAGATATATATTTTCACATGTATGAGTCAAATGTTCTATTTTCATCATGTACACAAAGGCTAGTGTTAAAATAAGACTATATGAAAGCTAAAAGTATGAAAGAACCAAAGTGGTTATTTTTCTTTTTTGTGGTACTGGGAATTGAACTCAGAGGCATTCTACCTTTGAGCTATACCCCCAGCCCAATTTTTTTCTTATTTGGAAACAGGGCCTTGCTAGGTTGCTGAGAGTCTCACCATTTGCTGAGTCTGTCTTCGAACCTGTGATCCTCTTGTTTCAGCCTCCCAAGTACTGTGATTACAGGTATGCGCCACCACACCAGGCTGAAATGGTTATTTTTCTATCTGTTGGACATAACTCACTAAATATTATCTAAAGGGGACATCTACTCTTTCAGTTATCCATGGAGCTCAGGAAAACTGATAGGCTTCTCTTAGTTTAAAGGACAATGAGAAATATGTTTTATGTAGAAATGTATTCTTATGTACTCTTCTAGTTGTCGGGAACTGACATTGCTCAAGGTCTGTCTTTACAGACTCTCAGGTGCATAGAAGTCTGTTTCTGCAGAAATGCAGATTCTCATAACATGTGCTGATTACTGACCAAGGGCAAGAGTATTGTTTTGTCTCAAGACGTTTATTCAGACTGTTACAGTAAAAACTATGTGAATATTTGTTCTTTGAACCTTGGACCTAGAGATGATTGTTTTCATTGATGTAACCATTGTGAGAAAGCTTTAACCTTGATGTATAATCTGATGCTCTCAAAAAAGTATGTAAGGGTTGAGCAAAATAAACTGGGCGCGCAGTATCTACTGTCAGCCCTCCTGAATCTATCCCTTGTTTTTCTCTTTCTTAAGTAACTTTTGTCTTTGTTTTTCTCAAGCCACACTTTCTCCCTCCAAGCTTGTCCGACTTAGCCGGCTGGCTCCGGCTTCGATACAGATGATCTACTACACATCTAGCTTAGACGATCTCGCTTATCTTTTCAGTAATTTTTGATCTAGTCAAGCAAAATAACGAAGCACAGAATTACTCCTGCTCCCTCTCCTCCTCCTCATCTTCTCCTTTCTGAACCTTATAATAACATCCATCTCTTTCTGGTACCTTACTTGCAAAAATCTCATTATTCAACATAATACTGTCCCTTTTAATGGTCCTTTATTTCTGAATTTTTAAAATTGTTGTTTTTAAACAACAATGTTGTTGTTTTCCTAAGTTGTTTTTAAAACAACTTAGGAAAGTCCATTTTTTAGAGTTGTCTCCCTCTTTTTGAATTGTTGATGTCATTATAAAGGGAGTATATTTTCTTAAAATCTCTTCTAAATGTCTTTCACATCTGTTAACAGGACAATGGCATGAAAAATAATACCAGAAGTCAAATGTTTAAAAGTTTCTAATATTTGTATTTGAAATAGATCTTCGTTAACTCCACTCTAGAATGCACGGGAAGAAAGAACCCAACCTCCTATAATTTGCATGTTATTACTGTTGTTACAGAAGGGCAAGAGAGTATGGCATTCACTAAAACATAAAGAGATTTTAAATCAGTGCTTTCCTTGCTGTGATTTTTCTTCAGAGGTCATATCTCAGGGAGCCCATCCTGTGTTGTGTTTCCCAATTGTACATGGATGTTCAAAGGGAGACCAAAGCAACTTTTGCTCTGTGCTTTTACTTTCCTTTAATACGGTGATTTATATGCTGTGGTTTATTCATTTATTGGTCTGATGGTTTTTATGAGTTGAGATTCAACATAGGTTCTTTTCTAGTATCGTGTTTTATAAAGATATGAGGAATGTAATATAAGTCTGATACAATTATGGTTATGTGCCATGCAAGACAATAGTGTAAAAATAAGGAGAGTCTGAAAAGCTGCTTAGCAAAATGATTTTAATATACACGGCAGTGTGAAAATGTAAGAGGAATCTATAATGACAATGAAGATTAGACATTTGCTCTCTAACCTTATTTATTTACAGAAGCAATCAGAGGTATTCAGGTCGAGTTAATGACCCTGTCTCCAATTAATTCAATTGTCTACAAACAACACTGGTGCAATGGCTGTCTCAGCCTGCCACACAGTCTCAGGAGGGAATACATAAGACTCCATTAAAAGTGACAATAATAATGCATTTATTACTGAAACACTATTGTATTATAAATAAATTCCTCATGTTAAATTATGCTCCATGCTTTAACAGAAATTCAATTACTTAAATAATAAAAAGACAGTGTATTTGCCAAGTGCTTGGACTATAATTTGGCTGCTTAGTTACCAGTAGTTGGCTGTTTTGCAATTTTTTTCTTCATAGACTATTTCTTTTGAATAAATGCCAGACTTTTTCATACCAATTTTATGAACAAGTTGCAAAATGAAATTTTGAGCTTTTGAATCCAATTATGAAAGACATAACTAAATCTATTATTGAAAAAAATTCTTGTAAGCCCTTTCTGCCGTTGTTCAGAACTGTCTGGTAATTGAGGTAAGCACAGGTGCTGCTCATTATGGACCATTGTGCACCATCTGAATTCTGGGAATTGTGGAATTCAGATGGTTTAAACTCTGTTTGTGTGAATAACAAACAGGCCTGATTCTGCGCTTGTTTGTACAAGCTTGTACACAGCTCATTTGGGACTTCAAAGACACCTGCTTACCCTTTTGAAGCCAAAACAGTATCATTTATGTTCTGGCTATCCTTTGAATGACAATTTTGCAAAAGCAACATATTTTGTGCTCTCCCTTCATCTCCACCATCTCTTCCATCATGCAGTAACTCCAACACACCCTTGTCTTCCGTGATAGGAAAATTAGTTAAGTAAAGCTACTGCAATTATCCAATGACAAGAGAAGATATGAAACTGGGAGACATACACAAGGGGAGAAAATGAACTGACTCTTTCTATGGAAAAATGTCTCTGACAAGCCAGTGGCCCAAGGTGGACTGAAGATATTTTTGTGTATTTAGGGCTAGAACATTTTCTTTTCCTTTTCCTTTATTCTGAGTTACCACATTTGCCTTTCTAATATCTAATCTCATAGTCTTTAGATGAGTCATTTGGAAGCAGAGAACCTTATAATCACACAGACTTTATTTCCTGCTTTTGGACTGCAAAGGAAAGGCTACTTGTAACCATGGCCCTTCTCCTATCCCACAGGGCTACAGGCCTCACCAGCAGCCATGAATTGAGCTAGCTTGCCAGAGGAGGCAGGAGCCTACACTGAAGTCCTAAGTGTCTGAGTAATGTCACACATTAACTTGAATATCGGTGCCCCCACTAACTTTAATTATTCAATGACTTTGCATTTTCTCTAACTATACCAGAGGACTTACCTACTGTAAAGAGAATACCTAGGAAATATGTAGCAATGAAGTAGTAGCTCTGTTGCAGAGCAAAACACACACACACACACACACACACACACACACACATATACTCATAGATTACCACTACTCCAAACTGCAATTTTGTGTCCCTCCTACTGCACCCACTCCCCACAGTAACCATAAAAGGTGATATTCTAAAATCCTACATCTGTGAATCCTTATGGTAGGTATTTGCTTTCATATGAATTCAGGAAAAAAACTGAAGGTGTACTGTTGATAAAAAACAATAGAAGTAATAAAATGCAATATTATATGTTTGAAAGGTATACTAGGAGACACCTGAATTCATCCATTGTGTTTATAGAACCTAGAATATGATGTTTCTAGTTTAACAAATGGTTGCACCCCAAGGTCCTAGAAAAGTCTCATAATGAAGCAGAGTAGTCAAGCTGTGTCCATCTGCAAAGACATAATGGAATATTACCCAGTACACTACTAACTTGACACTTGGTTACACTTCTGTTTACCTTGTCCATCAGGTGAAGTTAAGGTCTTCACAATGCCAATCAAAGTGAAGATCCAACAAAATAAGTTCCCATATGTCAGATATTAAATATGACTAATATAGTTTGACAGTGCTCCACAGAAGGCATATTGGAAGTGCAAGGTAAAGCTCTGCAAGAATATAAATAATTTGGAAACCCTCATAGACAATATTCTACTGTGTGTCTCATTTGCACTTAAAAAAGCTGGCCTACAGACCTATGTACTTTTAAGATTCATTTGAAAGATACATGAAGAAGACTTCCAGCCAAAAAATGTACATATTTAATAGAATTAGATCTCTAGGCAAGAAAATGTCAAAAGAAAAGGCAAAATATTAAAGTGAATGCGAAGTGTTCTTTTCCATAGTTTTCCTGCTTTGATAAATATCTTCTGGGATGTCATTTATGAGAAGATCATGATTTTACAAAATGGAAAAGAATACTGGAGTATAAAATATACTCTCTGTATTGCTGAAGTAAGTTGCTGTTTTTTACATTTTTCTCTGAATTCTGTTTTTGTCAGCCAGGGACCTCGATATTTGTCTTTAGATTCATCTTTTTATCATTCTCATTGAAAACAATGGCAATTATTGTGAAATACTGAAATTGCAGGCTGGGGTACAGCTGGGGAGCTATGCTTATGAAAAGTCCTCATTTCCCTTCTGGCCTCTAGAAGGAGGCACTTTCACATGAAACCAAAATCATGGAGTTGGAAATCCTCTTTTGTCTGACATGGTGGTAAAAGAACAAAAATCAAAATGCAGGATTGTTTCTTTCTAGCCACTTACTGGCTATGAGATATTGGACGAAGTCATGGCATATATTAAAAACTCAGTAAAATATTTGTTTGTATAAGCACACTTTGAAAAGTTCTGCTCTATTTCAGCCAATCACCCACCCATATGTGTATTTGCAGGCAGAGCTATTGGAGAACAAGTGCTAAAAATCTTCAAACATATGTTTTCATATATTATTTGCAGATTTTTCTATATCATTCAATGACAATAGAAAATGCATGATGTTTACTAATTATTTTAAATTAATAGCAATGATAATAATGATCATTATAAATAATGACAATAGCTACTGCTTATTAGGCTTGTTCTGTATGCTGGGTACTATCCCGTTTTTCATGAAATCTTGCTTAGCTCTCACAACAAGCCTATGATGGAAAGACTGTTATTACCCTCCTTTTACCTTTTAAGTGAAAAAAAATGGAGTTTTAGAGAGGTTAAGCAACTTGCCTAAAGATTTGAATTAGAGTCTTCCTGATATTAAAGGCTGTGAACTTTCACTACTATGAAATTGATAATTTATCAAATTACTTTGGGATTAAGTCTGAATGCATTTTAAATAAAAATATCCATCACTGCATTTAGGCTTCTGGTTTTGCATTTACCCAATTTTAAGAGGCAAATGGCCTTCTAATAAGTTTGTAGTAACTTAGCAGAATCATAGTATTATAAGATCACATGACTGAAGAAGACCTTTGGTATTTATTAATCCATGTCCCTATATTGCCACAGGGGAACTAAGGCCACTAAGTACATTCAGAGAACTAAAAGTCATCTGAGTGGCAGAGCACTTGACTGGCATGAGCAAGGCCCTGGGTTTTATTCCCAGAACTGCAGAAAAAAAAAACAAATAAATAAATTTAAAAGGTCACATGAGTGAGTTTATCAACCTCCTAAATCCATATCTTGATAAGATCAGTCATGACCATTTGGTTTTGCTGGTGGACAGGAGCTGATGAGTACAGATATTCTAAAAAGAAAACATTTTGTTTAAAACAACCTGCAATTTTATTTTGAAAGCTGGCTAATAATCAGTCACAAAGTAGGTTTTTGACTGATTCAGTGACCTAAAAGTATAACAGGGACTACTTGATATATAGGGTTATGTTTGCATGTATATGCTTAAAAGAGAAGGTCAGATTCCAGAGTTCTGGGATGGTGACCTCATAAGATTTCTTAACAATCTTCATAGGTGATTTTGATATGCAATTGGAGAGCCACTCATTTGGGGCTGGTAACTTCAGCCTGGACTTATGGAAGCATATCAAAGGAATGGCCAGGAATGAGGGAAGCACTGGTCAGAGTGAGAGGAAATTCCTTTATATACTGCAGCCATTTCTCCCTCAATATTGGTAATCAAAGATAACAAATTGCTAACATTCTCACGGTTCAGTTATTGGGAAAATTATTTAAATATTTTCATATGGTTTCATTGTTATGCTGTTAATAAAATTATAACAAATTGTTTAGTTAATAGCAAGTAGCATCTTTCCAAATGCTCAGGCTAAGAATCTTTCATTCTTCTCTACTTTTCACATCCCATCCAATAAACCCATCAGCAACTCTTCAGCACACCACCCACTCTTCAGCACACTCATCACCACTTCTTTGCTGAAGGCCACCACCTTGCCTGGATTATGGTAATAACCACTTTCCTGTTCGCTCTGCTTCTACCCATGCCCAGCCCCTACAATCCTTTCTTGATATGTATAATATGATCCTCTTATGATTTTGGTCAAATCATGTTTCTCCTCTCATCAAAATTCTACAAAGGCCCCCAATTCACTCAAAGCCAAAGTCTTTCTAATCACCCAGTAGCTCTTGCACAATTCCATTCCAGTGAACTTTCTGACCTTTCCAACATTCTTTCCCTTGCTTAGTCTGCTTCAGTTAAACTATTTTCTTTACTGCTTTTCAGGTACAGTCTTGCCTCAGGATCTCTGCATCAGTTGTTCCTCTTCCTGCAATGTTCTTCTCCCAAATCACTGCAGGGCTCACTTTCTCACTTCTTTTAGATCTTTACTCAGATGTCAGTTATCAGACAGCCCTTCTCTGAGCTCCCTACTTAAAACTGCAATTCCAACCCATGTCTCTCTACTACTCTGTGCTGAGTGCTTAGTACTTGACACAAGTTACCTTAGTCCTCACAGTAATTTTTCTGAAGAGATAAGGATTGTGTAGAACCCAGTTGAACCCAACTGGAGAGGTAATGTGTATGGATTTGATGGGCTGGCAGTAAAGGAAGTCTCTTTAGTGTGTATTTAAATCAAGGTCTCCAAACACTGAGGCTCAGGGGGCATAAGTAAATTTGCCTAGGATCACAAAGTCAGTATTTAGAAGAGTTACTAGTCAAATCCAGGTCGGCCTGACTCTCAAGTTCTTCAAATCATGCAGAAGGCAACAATCAAGATTGCCCAAGTGCCTCATTTTTTCAAACCCAAATAGGAGCAGTGGCCTTTCAATAGGCCTGTAGTTTATTGTGAGGTCACCATCAATCAAGAATAACTCTCACTTGTTGCCAATCTGAAAAATTCCTGTGCAATTAAGTTGGCCCAGGCCATGTCCAATCTCAGATGAATCGGTACTTTCAGTCATACATGGTACATCTTTGGAAACAAATCCAAACATACATGATTTCACACAGAAGTTTTTAGAGCTGAACTTAGAGAATGTGTCATCCATTCGTTTCCCTACTTCTCTGAAAAATACACTAAGGACCAGAGAGGGAAGGAACTTAACAATGGTGACAGAATGAGTTAGAGACAGTTTTAGTGGGAAATCACTAGGTTCTTGATTCACAATGGACTCTACTACATATTTGCCAAAGAAAGGGAGAAGCTGGCCCAAGACCATTTCCTCATTTTGGCAATAGGAGCAACAGAAGAAAGGGAAATAGAAATAAGGCCATAATTAAATGGAAGTGCCAAATGAACAGTACAGATGTTTGGGTTTAAGGCTGAACAGTGATTGTAACTCCTTTCTTATTGGAATGGATATTTACCATAATAGTCTTCTGAACTAGTCGGTCAGAGTTCAGTCAGTAAAAAATAGTAGGAGTTCCTAATTCACTTTCAGAAAGAGAACCCTACCTCTACTCTGATACAATACTGAGAACAGAATAAAAACCATGCATCTCAGCCTTTACCTCAATAGCAATCACAAAGGAAAACAAAACACTTACCTTTGTCTTTCTGAGCCACATTAATACATTTATTTCAACAACATAAGAAATTATGGATAATAAAATGGTGCAAGTCATGCAAATTAAAAATTCTACTTTGGTATAATTTGTGATTATATAATGACTAAGGCTACCAATTAATTGGAGATATACTATTTATAACTGTACCACTCTGATAAATGGGTTATAATAGTTATTATAACCTTCACATTTTTTTTCTTTTTACAATAAGAAGCAGAAAGATTATTTAAAATGCCAATGCACTTCAATGGGCAGATACTGTGAAATAACTCAGTATTGAGAATGCAAATCACAAACATGGCCTGTATATAAATTCTTAAATGCTTATCTTAGCACAGCCACTTGTAAAATGCATGCAGTCTTTGATGAAATGAATGAAACCCATTCAGAGTCATTTTCAGCTTGCAAAAAATACATCATTTATCCCAAGACTCCCAATCTGAAGTCAAGAAAGTGGCAGCTGCCAAAATAACAAAGCCTTAGTGGCCTCACACCAGGACCACTGTGTTATTTAAACCCCCATCAGCTGCAAGTCAATGATTAGAGAGGTGATAGACAACTCTCCAAGTCCATTAGCCAGAGACCTCAAGGAATCTTGCTTTATTTTTTATGTGCGTATATGGTTTGGGACCAATACAATCGAAATATGAAAGTTAGAATGGCAGTAGTAAAGAGGGATGGAGGATAGAGCATTTTGAGATATGATGACTTGTGGGCAAGGCACTGCTGCTAATTTGCCCTGGTTTTGAGGCAAAAGCTGGTTTCCAGGATGGGATAGGAATGCTGTGATAGTGGTTACCACATAGTTCACAGTGGTCAGAGATGGCATGGGGACACAGAGGGCTCCTGCTAGTCCCTGAGTAGTGTTATTCCAGTATAGAAATGGTAGTTTCCCTGTATGCTTCCAAATCCTACCAGGACCTCTACTCTGGCCTTAGTTTACCCTTTAGTTGATATGTTTCAGGACAAAAAGTTTTCCAGATTCATAGGATTCTCTCTCATGTCTCCTTTGATTCCTAATTTTTTATCTACCCCTTCAGTTAATGTATGGTGAGGATATTTTGGTGTTAGTTTGTAGCTCCTTATACTTTACACATCATTTGGACAAAGAATACTCTTTGTTCCTTGACCTTGAGAGGGGGGTCAGTGCTCATCATAACCCTCATTTACCAATCCTTATTTGCCAGTGAAGAAACTGATGCCACAGGAGAACACTTGACTAGTTCAAGGCCACACAGCACAGCTATAACTTAGCAGTGTCAGAATGGTTCAGGTCTGTCTGACACCTGGATTATGTCACAGCTCTGCTTCAGTCTGTAAACTGCATGACATTCAAAGGCAATGTGTGTTCCAAACAGTGAAGCCCAACCACTACCACACTGGAAGTTGACTGATTTTATAGGGTCCCCAAGGAGCAAGCTGTAAGCTTTGGGGACTTCTAGGACTCTTTGGAGTACTTATGAGTTTGTACTTCTATTTCATCTTTGATTCTATAGGGCAGGAAGGGGTATAACACACACTGGGTCATGGGTTCTGGGTTGGCCTCCAGGTAAGCTTAAGACAAGTGAGCCATATGTAGCATATGCCCTTCAGGCATGGTTTCTTGTGGTGAATGGGGGATCTTGCAAAACACAGAACCAGACATTTCTGTTGGGTCTCTGAAAGGCTAGATGACAAAAGCACCCACAGCAATCCATTTTGCCATTTGAAGAAAATACTTCAGTAAATTGCAACTACTGCAAAAATACCAGGACTCTTGCCTCAGCTACACTATAACCTAAAGACAATTATGAGATGTCAGGTTTTGTATTGACATTAAAAGAGGCATTACTTTTTATTTGATTGAAGAGATCTGATTGAGTACAGCACCAATGGAATTTCATTTCATATATCTTCTTCAATAGAATGCTGCTCTTTAAAGAGAAGTGTTAACTGAAGAGAAACCAGAAACTACTTTTATTGCTCAGATGGAAATAAAGACTTGGATAGACTGGTTGTACATTAGCTCATAATCCGCAGTGAATCACAAAGATTCATGCTAAAATACTTGCAATTGTAATATAATTAATTTTCTCACTGTTTGGTGAGATAAATATAGAGTTAGAGCAAAAAAAGTGCAGAATTGTATATAGCTAGGAGATATGTTAGCTCCTTTCTCTAGTCTGGGAGAATATAGGAATAAATCTTAATTTGATAATGCCAAAGGTGACCCAAGTAAACAAATTGTGTGTAGTGTCTGAGTCTGCCACTAACTGACTCATCAAAGGGAAGAAGAGCTAGGAAGATTCCAGGTAAGGGAATCAAGTAACCCTGGGTACGATTCTAGACTACTACTAATTAACTTTCCTGAGCCTCAGTTTCCTCACCTGTAAAAAGAGAATATGGCCTTGCAGAGCTTCTGAATTGGTGAGGGGTGATGCGCATAGAATTTGTGGTACCAAGCAGGCCCTCAGAATAGATAGCAGTTCTAACTATGATTGTTCTCCAAAGGCTGGCTGGAACTGCAAAGCCTGGGGCTATAGACGTGACAGATTGTCTGATAGCATGAAAGATCAAGCAAGGCCTGCTTCTATGTGCTCTCTTGGTGTCTGTATGGGTTCCACAAAGTAAGGTCACGCTTTTATCTACTTGATTTCACAATTATTAATCACTCATTACAAAACTATTTTGAAAGATACAAATGGAGCATCCTGCGATGACTACCAGATTTTTTATTGACAAACGGCCTTGAGTGGAACCTTTCCATCCTGTGGCTAAATGAACCCAAGAAACACTAATTGCTTTTAAGTTAATAAAGACTTTATTGGCTTCAAATAATTGGTGTTTGTTTGGCTGCTACAATTATAGTTATCATAGTCTCTCTATATAATGTAAGCTGGCAGAAGTTTCTACCTTTTACAAGTTTTAAATCCCAATAGAATTGACAGAAAAAGTTATAACCACAAATTGGCTTGCAATTTTCCTCTTTCTTCCCAGCAACTCCTGTATGGTTATATTATGAACCTTGCTTCACACAAACTGCTTGTGACTTTTATGGCCCTTTTGTGGTCTAAATGGCTATCTCATAAGATATTCCATTGCAGCTTCTTTTTCAATTGCTTTCATTGTGAAATGCCCTTGTGAAGAGTTCTGGGGATCATTTCACACTCTTACGGTATTGATTTGCTAAACCTCCTGATAGGTTTATATTTAAGATACAGTATAATATATGAACAGAGTGAGAAGTTTGTGAAAAACAGAGCCAACACTTCTATTGAGAAGATTTTGGATACCAATTTTATGTTTGGAAATACAGTAAGAATCACTTATTAACTTTTCATTAATTTCAGCAACTCAGTGCATTGAAATATGACCTGAAAACAATGACAGTTTGGTCTACTTAGTAATTCATTCCTAATATCATTTTATTCAAATGAAGTGCAATTCAATAGTAAATATATAAAAATAGTATAACATCATTTATTCAGTCTCCAAAAGTAGGGAGTTTGGCAGTGCTTTGGTTGCAAACATTTGTCATGATTCTCCATGAGACAAGTCAATGTCTTGCTGGAATATGGAATTCCAGATATCTCTTTGCCTACGACTGAATTGCTGTTTAGTGCTAGAAATAAAAACAAAATCTAAGAGACTAGTTGGAGGCCTCTTACCATGAGTATAGTCTCCAGTTATCTGTGTTTTTTTTTCTATAGATTGAAGTGGAACAAGAACCAGATTGATTTTGAGCCTTAGGGAGTATGGTGTGCAAATGTAATACAGAGAAAAAGGAAATAAAAGAGAAGAGGATTATAAGGAAACAAGGAAGGAAGAAGGCAGGCATATGCAAAACAAACAAAAAAAGGAGAAAATGATATAAAAGAGAGGAAGGGGAGGGGAAAGTAGAATGGGAAGAATTATTTGCTATAAAAGGATTATTTGTTTAAATAAGAAAATTATGATGCCTATCAATCTGGCTGTTCTAAGTTTCTGACAAGACACATTGCCTGCCTCAGCCACATTTCCTCTTTCTAAAGAATTCACTAGCCATAGCATTAGTAGATATTACTAAATGTCCAACTTCAAGGTCCCAAATTCTCTTCTTTAAAGAATCTATTAGTTATTTAGATATATTGAAAAGTGTAAGTCTTGGGCATACAATAAAAATAAAATGCTCACATTATTCTAAGTGGCACTGTAAGGTAAACCAATGATTCAAAGTCACTTTAAAAAATCTCAAAAACAATCACTAGAGAAAGCGAGGCCTTAGGTCTCAAGGTTAGAGAATCTTAAAATATCTAGAAAGAAACAGAGCTATGTGGAGGGTACCAGCTGAACATTTTGTGTACTTTTCCAAACAACCATTGTTCTGCAGAGTATGAGAATTTTCTTTTTTTTTTTTTTTTTTTTTTTTTGCAGTACTGGGGATTGAACTCAGGGGCATTCTACCTCTGAGCTACACCCCCAGCCCTATTTTTTTTTATTCTTTATTTTGAAACCGAGTCTCACTAAGTTGCAGAGTGCCTCACTAGGTAGCTGAGGCTGGCCGCGAACCCGGATCCTCCAGTCTCAGCCTCCCAAATGCTGGGATTACAAGCGTGCACCACCACACCCGGCGAGAATTTTCAATCACTCTTCTCATATCAGAAAAGACCAAGTAAATAGAACTGTCAGGCTTTGATGTGGCTAGGTTGCTTATGGCAAGAAATATCAACACATACTTGGCTATTTTTTAATTATAATTGGTGCATTGTAAACAACATCTTTGTTAGGTACAAGCTGATAAAGGCATATATGCACACATTTCTCATTTAACCCCTTTCCCAGTTCCCATCCTGCTCCCTCACCCTCCCTCCTTCACAAATTCAGTTTAGTGATTGACCTTGATATATTTGTTAAAGTACAACGTGTGCACTAGGGGGATCCCCCCATACATCCTCTTTGGTTAAGTCCACTTCTTTTCTTATCGAGGGTCTCTCCTTTTTTTCTAGAGACCCTCTTATGCACTATCTTTTACCTAGCATATGCATATTAGGTAAAACATATGCTTTATTGCTCTTTGTGACTGACTAATCTCACTTAACATGTTTTCCAGTTGCATCCATTTCCTGGCAAATAAAGTGATTTTGTTCTTTATGGCTGAGTAAAATTCATTGTGTACATATCCCATAATTTTGTAATCCATTCATCTATCGATCGACATCTTGGCTGTTTCCATAGTTTGGCTATCATGAATTGTGCAGCTATAAGCATAGATACACATGTATCGGTCTGATAGTTTGGTTTTCATTCTTTTGGGTAGATACCCAGAAGTGGTATTGCTAGATCATATGGTAGGTTCATTCCTATTCATCTGAGGACCCTCCATACTGTTTTCCAAAGTGGTTGCACTAAATTGCATTCCACCAACAATGTATTAGGGTTCCCACTTCCCCAAACCCTCGCCAGCATTTGTTGCTGTTCCTGATTTTTATAATTGCCATTCTGATTGGGGTTACGTGAAATCTCAAGGTAATTTTGATTTGCATCTCTCTGATTGCTAATGATGTTGAACATTTCCTCATACATTTATTGGCCATTTGTATTTCTTCTCTTGTGAAGTGTCTATTTAGATCCTTTGCACATTTTTGATTGGGATATTTGCTTTTTTAGCTGTGAGTTTCTTGAGTTCTCTGTATATCTTAGATACTAGACCTCTATCAGAAGAGCAGCAGGCAAAAATTTTCTCCCATCAGTGGGCTCTGTTGAGTTTCTTGATAGTTTCCTTTGCTTCACAGAAGTTCTTCAGTTTAATGCAATCCCATGTATTGATCTTCCTTTGAGTTGCTTGTGCTTTTGAGGTCTTGTAGAGAAAGTTTTTACCTATGCCTATGTGTTGAAGTGCTGGTCCTATGCCCTCTTCAAGTAGCTGCAAGGGCTCGGGCCTAAATTCCAGGACTTTGATCCACCTTGAGTTGACTCTTTTGCAGGGTGAGAAAGTGGGGTTTATTTCCATTTTAATGCATATGGTTAACCAGTTTTGCCAACACCATTTCTTAAAGAGGCTATCTTTTTTCCAGTGTATATTTTTGGCTCCTTTGTCAAAAATCAGTTGACTGTAAGCACATGGGTCTGTTTCTGAGTCTTCTATTCTGCTTCATTGGTCTATGTGTCTGTTTTGGGGCCAATACCATGCTGTTTTTATTACTGTGGCTTTGTAGTAAAGTTTGAAGTCAGGTATTGTGATACCTCCTGCATGGTTCTTGTTTGCTAAGAACTACCTTGGCTATCCTGGGCTTTTTGTTGTTCCAGATGAATTGATGGACTGATTTTTTATGTCTATGAGGAGTGACCTTGGTAATTTCATGGGTATTGCATTGAATTTGTAGATCAGTTTTGGGAGGATGGCCATTTTGATGATATTTCTTCTGCCTATCAAAGAGCATGGTAGATCCTTCCATCTTCTAAGGTCTTCATCGATTTCTTTCTTCAACTTTTTATAGTTTTCATTATAGAGGTCTTTTACCTCCTTGGTTAGGTTTACCCCTAATCATTTTATTTTTGGGGGTGCTATTGTGAGTGGAATTGTTTTCTGGATTTCTTTTTCAGTGGATTTATGGTTGGCATACAGAAAAGCTTCTGATTTTTTAAGATTGATTTTGTACCAGACACTTTGCTGAATTTGTTGATCAGTTCTATAAGTTTTTTGGTTGAGTTTGTTGGGTCTTCTAAGTATAGTATCATGTCATCTGAAAAGAGGGATAGTTTTAGTTCTTCTTTCCCTATTTTTACCCCTTTGATTTCCTTCTTTTGCCTTATTGCTCTAGCTATAGTCTCAAGTACTATATTGAACAAAAGAGGTAATAATGGACATCCTTGTCTTGTTCCTGTTTTTAGTGGGAACTCTTGCAGTTTCTCTCCATTTAATATGATACTGGCTGTGGGCCTATTGTATATTGCCTTTATGATGTTGAGGTACGTTCCTTCTATTCTGATTCTCTGAAGTGCTTTTAGCAGGAATGAGTGTTGGATCTTGTCAAATGATTTTTCAGCATCAATTGAGATAATCATGTGATTTTTGTCTTTGATTCTGTTTATGTGGTGTATTATATGGATAGTTTTTTGTATGTTGAACCAGCCTTGTATCCCTGGGATGAACCTGGCTTGGTCATGGTGTATAATTTTCTTGATGTGGTTTTGAATGTGCATTGCTAGTATTTTGTTTAGCAGTTTTTCATCTAAGTTCATCAGTGATATAGGCCTGTAGTTTTCTTTTCTTGAGCTGTCTTTATTTGGCTTCGGTATTAATGTGATGTTGGCTTCAGAGAATCTGTTTGGGAGGGTCTCGTTTCTTTTTATTTCAAGGAATAGTTTGAAGAGTATTGGGATTAGCTCTTCTATAAATATTTTATAAAATTCACTTCGAAAACCATCTGGCCCTGGACTTTTGTTTGATGGTAAACTCTTTATTTCTGTTTCTATCTCTTTGATTGCTATAGGTCAGTTTAAGTTTTCTATATCTTCTTGACTCAATTTAGGAAGGTTATATATGTCTAGAAATTTGTCAGTTTCTTCTAGATTTTCTATTTTGTTGGAGTATAGTTTTCCAAAATAGTATCCAATGATCCTCTGTATTTCCATACTGTCGGTGGTAATATCACCTTTTTCTTCTCTTATTTTGGTAATTTGGTTTGATTCTCTCTTTCTTTTGGTTGTGTTGGCCAATGGTTTATCTATCTTGTTTATTTTTTAAATAAACCAGCTTTTAGTTTTGTTGATTTTCTGTATTATCTTTTTATTGTCTACTTCATTAATTTCTGCTCTGATTTTCATAATTTCCTGTCTTCTACTAGCTTTGGGTTTGGACTGTTCTTGTTTATTGAGTGCTTTAAGCTACGCCTTTAAGTTATTTATTTGATGATTTTCTGTTCTTCTTATGTGGGCACTCAGTGGTATAAATTTTCCTCTTAGTACTGCCTTCAAAGTTTCCCAGAGATTTTATTATGTTGTGTCTCTGTTTTCATTGGTTTCTAGGAATTTTGTAATTTCTCCTCTTACTTCTCTTATGACCCAATCCTCGTTCAGCAACATGGTGTTCAGTCTCCATGTGTTTATGTTGTTACTTTGTGTCTTCTTACAGTGTATGTCTAGTTTCACGCCATTGTGGTCTGAAAAGATGCAGGGAATTATGTTACATTTTTGAATTTGCCAGTGTTCAATTTTTGGCCCAGAATGTGGTCTATTTTGGAGAAGGTTCCATGTGCAGCTGAGAAAAATGTGAATTCAGCTGCAATTGGATGAAAGAGTCTATATGTGTGTAATAGGTCCTTCTGGTTTATGGTATTCTTTAGGTCTGATGCGTCTCTATTGACCTTTTCTTTAGAAGATAGGTCTAGAGATGTGAGAGGAGTATTGAAGTCTTCCAGTATTAGTGTTTTGGGATCTATGTGTGACTTTATATCATGCATATTTTGTTTTATGAAAGTGGCTGCACCTATGTTTGGGGCATAGATGTTGATAATTGTTATTTCCTCTTGCTAGATTGTTCCTTTTACTGGTAAAAGTTGACCTGCTTCATTTCTTCTGATAAGCTTAGGCTTTAAGTCTAATTTATCTGATATCATGGTTGCTATTCCTGCTTGTTTTCGGATTCCATTGGCATGGATTACCTAACTCCAGCCCTTCACCTTTAGCTTGTGGGAATCTTTGCATGTAAGCTGTGTTTCTTGCAGGCAGCACATAGACGGATTCTGGGTATTGATTCATTTTGCCATGTTGTGCCTTTTTATTGGAGAATAGAGACCATTTATATTCAGTGTGATTATTGAGAGATGATTTTTAATTCCTAACATTTTGAGTTTTGATTTCTGTTTGCAGTAGTGTTTGTTCTTCTTTGCTTAGTTGTTTGCTTCCTGGAAATTATTGTTTCTCAGGTTCTGATGTTTACTTGTTAGTTCTTCTTTGTAGTTAATCTCTTTGAGTATTTTCTCTAGTGCTGGTTTGGAAGCTATATATTCTTTCAGTTTCTATTTGTCATGGAAGGTTTTTATATCCTCGTCAATTTTGAGAGAGAGAGAGTTTTGCTGAGTAGGAGAATCCTGGCTGCAAGTTCTTTTCTTGCAGAGTTTGGAATATGTCGCTCCAGCCCCTCCTGGCTTTCATAACTTGATTTGGGAGATCTGGAGTGAATCTAATTGGTTTTCCTCTAAACGTCACTTGGCTTTTACTTTTGTTGCCTTTAGAATTCTCTCCTTTGCCTCTACATTAGTCAACTTGTTTATTATGTGACGTGGTGGGCCTCTTCTTTGGTCTTGTCTTGAAGGAGTTCTGTGTGTTTCCTGAACCTGTGTGTCAACTTCTCTTTTTATGCTTGGAAAAGTCTCTGATACTACTTCTTTGAAAAGATTGTTTATTCCGTAGTTTCAACTTCTAATCCCTCTTCTATGCCTTTTATTCTTAAGTTAGCTCTTTTAAAATTGGTCCAGATCTCTTCGATGTCCAATTTATACTGTCAAATTTTTTTTCTATATTATGTACTATGGATTAACTTTTGGAGTAGTCATCTTCTAAGTGTGATATTCTATTTTCCATGTGGTCTAATCTATTGTTTATAGTTTGTATTGATGCCTTCATTTCAGCTATTGCATCTTTCACTTCCTTCAATGCTTCTCTCTCGTTCCTTTTCTGGTCTTCAGATTCTTTGTTTGTTCCTTTATTTCTTTCCAATTCTCCCTACATTCTTCCTGAAAATCCTGTATTCTTTCTAGTATTGAAGATCTAAATTGTTCTTCTGGTAATCTCTGCCATTCTGGGTTGGTGAGATCTGTTATTCAGGGGTTGTGGTGGTTCATTGTTTCTTTGCTATTTTTCCTTCCCACGGTTCTCCTATTCTTAAATTTATATCTTTTCTGCTCTTGCAAGTTTTCTTGTCCAATCTCTGCAGTGGAGGTTTAGAGATGTCTGCTGGTATATACAGGGACAGGTTGTGTTCAGTGGTAAGGGTTGGGTGAGAAGTCAACAGTGATGAATGCAAGAATAGAGTAAAGTAGAGACTATGGTTCAGCAGAGTAAAAGTGTATTGAGGTGATATATTGTAAAGATTAGAGATGGTAGATATGTTGGGGGATCTGGTAGTTAATACAGAGTTTTGAGTGTGGTAGTATGAGATGGTCTTGATATGAGACAGGAAAAAAAGGAAAAAGAAAAGAGAGGAGGAAAAGTGTTGAGTAGAGGCATATAGATGGGAGAGAGGGAGGGAAGCTTCTAAAAGGGATAAGGAGGGGATTCAACAAACTAAGCAAGAAATAACAAAGCAACCAATCATCCAAACAGATATAAATAAATCAAGACAATACAAAACAAAAATTGAGTAAAAACAGATAAAACATAACACCAAAAAAAACAAAACAAAACAACAACAACAAAACAAAACAAACAACAACAACAAAAAAAAAAAACCCAAACCCTGCTAGTTTGTAAGTACAGAACTTAAATTTTTTAATGTGTCTCTGGCCTTTTTATTGCTCTCTCAGTGCAGGCAGGGGGTTTCACTGATGCCTCTCCTGCTGCAAGATTGTGTCTCTGAGCTCTCCATAGGGCCTGTCTGTGTCTCTCTCTCTGCCTTTGCTGGTGGTGGGAGTGCAATCTAAGTGCTGGGCATTTTCAGATGCCCTATGTGCACTGGGTTCCTCCTGCACTCCTGTTCCTATCTAATTGCTAGAAGGGCAGGTAACTGAGTCTGTCCTTTGTATAGGGGCCCCCGCATCCCGGAGTACAATCCAACTTACAGATCCCTGCTACTCTGGCTCTGGTGGGAGGGGTGAGCTGGGTGGCTTCGGCGCAGGCTTAAAATGGCTGTCCCAGGTGTTCTTATTCCGCCTGATTATGGTGTGGAGGTAGTTGCTTACTCCACCTCTGTTCACTGGCGCGCAGGGGGTCGATGAAGGTCTGGGTGGCTGGCAGAATGTTGTCTGGGAGAATGGTGGCACACAAAGTGGCAGCCGCTGGTTCACAGCGTGCACTGGCTCCCTTATTCTCCCTGGCTTCTGTTCAGCTGCTCTGGTTGCCTTGTTCACTCTTCTGCCACTTTGCTCCTCTTTCCTTCTGTCAAGAAGCTGCATTTGTGGCAGTTTTGGTTCAAGCTCTGCAGTGCAGTCGATCCCTGTTCTGGCTCTGGAAAGGTGAGCTGGGGTGGTCCCGAGGGGGCTTACTCTGGTCGTCCCATGAGTTCCAGTCACTGTGGATGGTGCAGGGATCCACCGCCTGGGTAGGGTGTGGAGTTCTGGAGTCGCTCATTCCATGCCTGGTCGCTGGGTTCGCAGCAGTGTTAGCAGACCCCAGCATCTATCTGATTGCCTTGGCTCCCGACCTGGCTCGGTGCCTAGCCACCCCGTGTCCGGAGTCCTTTGCTCTCCCTGGTCGGCTCTCTGGTCTTTCTCTAGTTGTGGTTCAAATTTTGGTTTTTTGTTGCTTTTTTCCTTCCATTAAGAAGCTGCTTTTATGGCAAATTTGATTAATTCTCACAGTGTTTGAGTAGGGGTGTTTCACTCAGACACTATCTTGAATCTCCATCTAGAATTTTTTTTTTTCGGTTATTTTGTTTTATGACATGGCAAGTTTAGAAATAAAATGAACTTCTGGTTCAGCCTTGATGCCACCCCACCTCTGGGCTTACTCTCTACATAAGGTGCACTACATAGGAAGCAGCAGAGCTGCAAGACCGAATAAGGGAAATACAAGACATTTCGGATCAACTCAAGTGTAGCTGGCTTTCCTGACCATCACTCAAAGACCTGCATCCAGCAGATTCAACATGTTTATCCAAAATTTACCACATGCTATGGATGTTTATTCATGTATTATGTCATTTAATTCTCTTTTTAATCTTCACAGCAATTATAGGAGGTGTTATCCCATTTCCAGGAATCAAGGAAGCAAAGGCTGAGAAAAAGTATCCAAGGCCATAACACTGAACAGATGTCAAATCTAAGTTTTCTTGTACCAGGTCTGGAGTTCTTGTGACTGAATCAGCTATTTAGTATTGGGGTTAAAATATTAGCAAACACTTATATGCAGCTACAATATTCCAAATACCATATGCATATCAACACAGTTCACCTCCATAACAACCCTATGGAGCATGTGCTATCATTATCCCCATTTAACTGTTGAGGACATGAAGGCAAAAAGCTTGGCTAAAGCTGCCCAGCGAGTTGAGCTGTGCTCCTAACCACTGCGGCCTCTTAGCATCTCTTGGGACCAGTGGGCATGCAGCACATTGCATAAATGCCATCTTAGAAGCTGAGGTTATATTGAATATTTCTTGTATTTATTCTTTTAAAACAAATATTAAATGCATACTGTGTGCTAGGCATTGATTCTTGATAAGCTAGTTTAAAAGTTCAAATTAATTGCTAATGTTAAAATGTTCTCTAAATATAGAGGCTTCAGAATGGTTTCTTTAAGATTTGGGACAAATAAAGTGGATATTCTCATGTTTCTTCTTCTGGCTGTCCACTGACAGGAAGCTGTACATTAATGGACAAGGATTCATAGATTAGACAGGGTTAGAATCATGTGGAGCTTTAGCTCATGCATATCCCCTCTTCTTTTCATTTGGGAGGGGATGGAGGCAAATTGGACAGCTGCTCTTAGAACAAAATCATTAAAACAATTCGATCTAATATCATGCAGATCTATTCTTTATCACTATCTGATGGAATGATTAGATTCAGGTGTGTGTGCAAGTTTCTCATTATATACATCCACTTATCAAGTAGATCTTACTGATTTGTTTGCTGATATTCAGCCTACAAAGAACCTTCTGGCCAAATCTGAGATAGATGAAGATCATAGATATGAGAATTTAACAGAAGGAGTAAAAGCTCACATTAGCCAAGGTTGTTGAAACAAGCAGGATTTGTGTGTGGGGGTGGGGGTGGGGGGACTGGCCTTATTCTAAAGTTTAAAAAGTTATTCTTTATCACACTTAGGGTGGGATCTATCTGGAATTAGAAGGATCTATGTCTCTGAATCTGTTTCCCACCCTACCTTACATAAACTCTAACACCTTTGAAGGTGGATGTTGGTCTCCCCTACAGTGTCCAGCAGAATGGAAGCACAATACAGTTTTATTTGACTACATCGGAATCATATAGAATGCTTTTCTTGGAAGAGATGCTAATTGTCCAAGTTACCTAAATTTTCATAATCCCATAAAATCAAGCATTGTTCCCCTCAATGGAAGGCATGGGACATAAGTAAGAATCCCAAAGCTAAACAGAACTGCCTTCAATGACAGAAAACTGATGCTTGCTAAAAGTATACACACACACACACACAATTTTCGATTTTCTGCACATCTCAGTATTATACTATTCTTTTTTCACTAGCTGGTCGGTTCAATCACTGTTTCATCATTAATTGTGTTCCTAAAACAAATTAAAGTGATTAAAGTGCACGGAATAAAAGAGCTTTATATTTTGAGTTCCTCTGGTTGCCCTTCTATTGTAAGATGACTCAATGTCCATACAAACTATATAAAAGTGAGATTCAATTCACTTTTTATAGAGAAATTTAAAATCTGCTAGTTCTTCCTAATGCTATTATCAATGTCAATAGAGATCAAATCTGAAATACAATTAGTTAATTAGTTTTTTTGTTTTTTTTATTTGCCAGCAACAGCCAAAGTCTAAGCTGTAGCTCTGATTTGACATATTTTACTTTTCCACAAAAGATAAATAGCCCTAAAAATAACCCCATAACTTCCTCTTCCTGTAACAAATATACGCAGTATTCCTCCTTTTATGGTCTAAATACTCACCGGTTTCATAAACACACGCAATCAGATAAGCTTTTGGTTGGATTTAGAAAGTGATTTGGGATCTCAAGGGAGGGAGTAATTGATACATTGTGGATATCCTCACAGAGAATAACACTCTTCTAGGCAAAGACTATATACATTCTACAAGGCAAACCATCATGTATTTCCTTAGGAATTGAATAATATTTCAATTATTATTCAAGTATTATTCAACTCCCTGTGCTGCATCTGTGGGACCCAGTTCAACTCTGCTAATACACACTGCAATTTTTAACACATGCCCGCATTTTATCTCTCACACGTGCTTTGTTTTTACTTACTAGTGAGCTTGACATGATTTGGTATGTTTCCTTTTCTGAATTCCTGAAAACAGCAGTGAGCTTAATATTCATATACTTGGAACTCACATTAATAAAGCTGTGAGCTTAAAGACTATATGGAGGGATGGCTTTACTAAGGAAACCATCTTTGACCAAGGTGCTTTTGGCATTTCAAGTATAAAGCCTCTTGTGCCAGTCATATTAGGTACAAAAGTAAACCTCCTCTACCTCCAAATCCACAAAGTCTGATAAAAGCAATCTAACTATAGTAAAGTACAATTTAGTCAATTACGCATGTCCCATCATGGTATAGATTCTGCCTATCTCAAATTTGGACTGGAGGCATAAGCTCCCCATGGTTATTGGCATGTAAATTATATGATGTGTTTTATTATCTTAGAAATGTCTATGTACTTTATAAGAGGCACCTGTGTAACAATGAGCACAGCACGGGCCAAAGGACACTAATGCCTGAACAGTGTCAGCCAATTGCTTGCTCCAGCTTCAAAATCTGTCAGTGAAATCTGGCAGAGTCATGTGCTTCCCATAATAAACATGTTCCTCTGCCCATAGCTCTTGAACCCCCCACAAGCCAATGAACTGTTCTGAGTTTGAAGCGAGAGAATACACCTTGGCAAAGAGGAAGCATTGCAATGAATAATGAATGCCATCTCCCCTCTGCTGGCAGGGAAGTAGAGGGATGGGAGGGGTTTTTCATAGGTGAATGACTTTGAGTGTCAGGCAGAAGGTTGGAAAAAGTGATGGTGAGTGGGAAATAGAATTAAATGTCGGCATTTTGCTGAGAACATCCTAATAACTGGGAAGAGAAAAGGGGTATATGAGTTCCTGATAATAAATACCACTGAAGTGTCTAAAACCCCTAAGCAAAATCATCCCAATATCAAAGAATACAAAGGTGGGGAAAAGAAGTTCCTGAGGTATGAACTACTTTCCATTTTTGTCTTCTTTGAACAGAGAATATAAAGGGCCAACTTTGAACAGATTCAGCAAATTTCCAAAAACCAAAACCATATTCCATGAGGACCAAATGGCATTGAATTTGATTTATTCTTTAGCCACAAATTAGCACCTCTTAAAGGCTTCATGTTTTTGAGCCATTGATTTTTGATAAATCCTGATTGGCAAATGTGAGAACAGATGTAGATGTGCCAGATGGTTTTTTCAGACTTATTCAGGTCTAACTGCCAAACTTTGGGCCAGATAAAGCTGGGAAAATTAAAGACATAATTTATTCTTTTTCTCTTGACACTGGGGAAGGTGTTCTCTGTGTAGACTACTTCACGTGCTGTGTAATGTTGTGCATTTGAAAGAGAATCACTTATTCATCTCCTACGCCAAAAGAAATACTTCAAGGGAGAGAAACCAGAAAGTAGTTTCAAAAATTAAAATAAGCTGGAAAACAGGGGAAATATGCATTATCAGTTACTGAAGATTTTATGAGAAAATTCTGGAATCCTCTGAGCCAACAGTGTTTATAGTTGCAGCAATGAAAATTCTAATTTTGTGCTCTAATGAATACAAAACGATCCATACTCAACCTTGGCAAAACTTATAATGACTCTGTAATTGAAGTGACTTTGCCATATTAAAATATTTTGTAAAATTATAAGAAACCGCCAAGATGTAAAAATATGGATTGAGAAGCCTTAGATATGTGATACAATAGCCACATCATCTCTCTGTTTTGCAAGTAGAGTGAACAGTTACCAGAATTGAAGAGCACCATTCATATTTAACAGTAGCTTTTTAGAAACCAATCCATAAGATGTTAGATTCCTTGGAGAAGATCCACATAATACAATCCATTCATTTTTTGTGTGTGTGTGGTACTGGGGATTGAACCCAGAGGCATTCTACCTCTGAGCTATACCCACAGTTCTATTTTTAATTCTTTATTTTGAAACAGGGTCTCACTAAGTTGTGGAGGGCCTCACTAAGAAGCTGAGGCAGTCCTTGAACCCGGATCCTCTGGTCTCAGCCTCCCAAGTATTGGGATTATAAGCATGCACTACTACCCCTGGCTCAGTCCATTCATTTTAAACATCAGAATGTCTCAAGTTATAATTTGCTTTTGTTTCCATATTTATCAATCTATTTAACATGCTCTCAAATTCCTCCTCACTATACATTCAGAATGTAAGAAAGAGAAGACATTTTTCTCATGATATTTATTCCCTAGTAAGAACCAGCCAGTGATTGTCATCCATGCTAAAATATGGATTAATCTTGATACCACGCTAAGTAAAAGAAGACAGATGCACAACTCCATGTATTATATGATTCCACTAATGTGACGTATCCAGAATAGGCAAATCTACAGAGACAGAAAGTATATTAGTAGTCAGGGCTTGTTGGAGGTAGAAATGGGGAATGACTGCTTTATCAGTAAGCAGTTCCCTTTGGGAATCATGAAAATGTTTTTAAATTAATTGTGATGATTCTTGCAACAATATGTGAATATACTATACACCAACGAATTGTACACTTTAAATCAGTGAATTGTACGGCATGTGAATTATATTTTAATTAAGCTATTTAAAATTGTGTAATCATCTCCAGAACTCCAATTTATAAGTCTACAATGAAGAAAGTTTTGAGAGAGGTATAGAAATTACAGAAGATGCTGAATATACAATAGGAATATTCATATTTACCTAATTAATTGAGCCAAAACTTCCAATTTTTAGTTCACTTTACCTACTTACAGTGAGATAGAGTTTGATGACTCTCTGCTCAGGACCACTATACAGTTTTGTGACCTCCTTGATAGTTCGGTAAACGTTCCAAGGTGTGTACTACTGTTACCATATGGCAGCAACAAGCTGGCTAAAAAAATTTTGTTTCTGATTCAGTGTGGTAGCCTCACATGAAAATTGCTTTACCTCACTTCCTGATGAATTGCAATTTCTAATACAATTGAGCTTTACTTGTTCCAGTACATCTCAAAGTAGATTCTAGTATTCCACAGACACAAAGCTTCTAGGGTCAAATAAACCTGAGAAGCACTTAAATAAACTATATTCCCCCTCATAGAGATGTACAATATACATTAGAATATTAAAGACATCTTCAAAATTATGTCCCATAATTATTTGACAACTTTCTACTAAACACACTTATATGCACACATCTTTTTTTGTCTTCTGCACAACAGCTATGAATATTAACATTATTCAAAACACTACTCCTGGGCCATACTTTGGGGAATGCTGACTTAGCCTATAAAATTGACTGAAGGAAGAAAGAACCATGACTTAAATGTTTTTACTGTGCAAGTACTTTATCTTGCTTTACAAAATTTTAATTTTTACAAAATCAACATGGATTTATACTACCCAAATCCCTAGGATAGCATTTCCTAAACTTTTAGCATTTTCCTAAACTTTTATACATCTTGGTCCACATAAGAGAGTATTGGAATAGTATGCCAAGAACAACTAATGAGATGACTTACAGCCAAGAAGCTTCAGGGCTCCTGAGCTCTGTCATCTAAAGGATTTACAAGGATCAGAAAACCTCCATTTCTGTAATGAATACTACTAAAAAGCTTTGGTGAAGTTTTACTTTCAACAGTCTATTGAAAAACACCCAAATTCAAGTATGTTTATGTTGGTAAATTAGGAAATAAACTGCCTAGGTAATTCTCATTTGTCTGGACATTCAAGAATTTGTTTAGACACTTCTGTACTTTTTTTTTTACACCCTCATGTGATTGATTACAGTTTCACCTAGACAAGAGGAAGCATGTAGAGCAAAGGGGTGATTTAACATCAAACTAACAAATCCAGAAACATAACTGGAAGAAATGAGACTAAATATGATTGTATCTAAGTACCTAGAACTTGAATAAACAGGGTTTTTACACAAATGGCACAATGAGAATTATTCACATTGCTAGTCTTATAAGGCCTTCCTGTATCATTAAAGAGGTTTTAGATTATATATTGCATTGTTCCTTGTTAAGGATATTCATTGCTTTCCAATTCCTTGAAAAGCATTTTCTCTACATGTGGTAGCTCCCTTAATCAAATTATTTTGATTAATCAGAGCACTTCTTTCCCCAGACCTGTCAAACATCAAAGACAGACTATACCTTTTTTTCGTCAAATACAGCAATTTTGTTTTGATTATTCATTTGCTAGATTATTCCTGTTTTTAATATATATATTTATACATACATACATACATACATATATATACATATATATATATATATATATATATATATATATATATATATATACATACTTTTGATAGCAGGAAAATTATTTCAGGGATCAGATTTCTGAAGGTTTCACATTATGCTTTCACTTGAGAGACAAATCCAATTCGACATGAAGTTTCATTATGAAGAAACTGTTACATGTGATGACACTGGTTATTGAAAATTGAAATGAAGTGAGAGAAAGCTAACATCAATGTGTAAGAGAGCCTTTTTTCTTTGAATGATACAAGGAACTCAATACATCTAACGATCTCTGTTATGCCCACTGGGAGCTGAGCTGTGACGATATTGTATGAGGTTGTTTCTTGATTTCTGGAAACCCAAGTATTAAGCCATATGCCACATACATCAATGGTTAAAAAGCTTTGTGTGACTGCTGGATCCTGGGAATTGTTTTATTTCTTCTCTCTTGGTTAAAGTAAGTAATAATCTGGACAAAAATCCATGAAGGAAGGATACCAGGCAGCCAGTATAAACTGACATTTTGATTTTTATATTAATATATGAATTACCATCAAGCTAGAAGTAGGCATTAGGCATATTGTCTCAGAACAAGTTTTCTTGTGCTCTGACAGATGGCCTAAGCAGAGAGATTTTTAACAAGAATACAACAGGGGAATATTTTCTCTCTCTTATTGTAGGCTTTGCCTACAAAGCTGGAGGGCTAAATGCAGTATGTATTTTGATAAGTTTTGCTGTTTCCCTCTCTCATTCATAAAACTAATTTCCTGGCTCCTGCCCCTGATTCTCCCATTTCTGTAAACCAAACCAGGTTTTGAATACCTATTTTCCAGCCTCTATAGTTAATGTGACCCCAAAGATAACCAGAGCCCTTGGATGTTGGGCTTTTTTTTTATCAGTTTCCTCCTTCCTCCTTCCCTCCCTCCCTCCCTTCTTTTCTTCCTTCTTTCCTTCCCTTATTCCTTCCTCCTAGAGGACCAATATATTTCCCTGATTCAACTCTGTTTCCACTTACTGGAGTTCAGGATTTGGGGTATATTTCTGAATTTGGGTTTCCTGGTTAGTTGTTCTGTAACATGCTGTCAAGATAACTCTGGATTCTCTTTATTATTAAAAAAAAAAGCCAACAAGTAGGAAATTATCGATGGATGAGCCATGTTTACAAAGGTAGAGTGAGAGCTTTGCTACTCAGTATTATCATCTTCTCTCCCTTCCAACTATCTTATGTCATACTGAAGTATTACTCAGGAGCTTTGAGAGTCCTAGATCATTATGCAAAGTAGTATTATACTAAACAATTGAAGTAAAAATTACAGTGAATACTACTAATACTAGTAAAATATTTACTGTGCATATTAAGAGCTACAATTTGATTACTTACCTGTCAGCCATTAACTCTCCAAAACAATTCAAAGTGAATTTTCCTAATGTCTAGTTATTCTACTCTTCCTGAAGGGTTGGTAATGAATGGATTGCCTGAATAAACAGAAAAATTGAGAACTTGAACAGTGCCAGATTTGAAAACATGCCCCTGGCACCAGAATTCAGTTGGTCCCCATGCAAGTTTTCCTCTAGGGTACATTCTTCATCCAGAGGTGATTTTCCAATAAAATCAGCCTTGGTTATTGCACACATAGGAGCAATCCTTGAGGGAGGAGATCAGGCAATTCAATTCTAGAAAATACTGTATGAGGCAAAATTAACCTTGTAGCAGTGTTATTTCCTGAAACATGGTCTTGTTTTTTTTGTTTCCTTTATACATATAATTATTAAGAGGGGTTATTTTTTACTTCTTTTTCTGAGATATGACCAACGGAGTTAATTAGTTACATATTCATGGAAAAATATGAAATGTGAGAAAGTTTGTTTAGTTTTACAATTTTCAGAGTTATTGCCTGGATCTTTGTAACTAGAAACGACTATAACTGCATGTGTCAAACATCAATTAAGAGCAGCAATTTAGGTGCAAGCCACTATGGAGTCAGCCAACTTCTTTGACTATTGGTCAATGGCTAAAGCTACCAAATGCTCTTCATGTTGTCATGATAAAATATGATAGGCAGGGGGAATGAGGATCAGGTGCATCTCAGATGCCCTGTCTCCAAGAAAGAGGACAAGTGTGTGTGTTTTCACACTGGCTGCTCTTGTCTCATCCTGTTAATTTCTGAGCATAAAGATAGCTTTTCAAAAATAGGAAAGTGTATCTTCTCAGTTGTATCTCAAGGGGCTTTTGTTTCCTTGTCGCATCTGACAAAAATTAGCCTTCTTGCATTTTAAAAAATGCCTAATGGCATCTAACACAACTGGATATGCATAATGTCTACCCATAAGGAAGTTAGTGTCTTTACTCCTGTGTATTCCCTTCAAAATCAATAGTGGAAACGCATACAAAGGAGAAAGGTGTGTATGGGCCAGAATAATGAGCTACAGGGTAAAATTCTAGCTCTCTAAAGACAGTAAAACTAAATACAGCACCTGAGAGTAAGACCAATACGGAATAGAGACTATTTTAAAAGAAACCTGTGCCAAGTGTGGTGGCACATGCTTGTAATCCCAGCATTTGGGAGGCTGAGACCGGAGGATCCAGGTTCACGGCCAGCCTCAGCTACCTAGTGAGGCACTCCTCAACTTAGTGAGACTCTGTTTCAAAATAAAGAATAAAAAATAGGGCTGGAGGTATAGCTCGGAGGTAGAATGACCATGAGTTCAATCCCCAGTACGAAATAAAATAAAATAAATAAATAAATAAAAGAAACTTACACATCATACTCATACTAAGTTGGGATAACAACTTCAAAGTCATATCCTTACATACCTATACCCATTCATTCCAAATATTGAGTTCCTGCTGTATATTAGTTACTGTTTGAGGTGTGCAATGAATAAAAGTTTTCATTTGTATGCACCTTACATTCTTATGGAAGGTGATACTTCAAAACATGCTAGACAGATATAGTGAGCATGGTCATATATTTGCTGAATATGAAAACTAAGAAAATAAGGTAGGATAAAGAACATGGGAGTGCTTATGTTGGAGGGGTTATTTGGCATAGGGTAATTGCCCTTGCTTAAAGACCTTGTAAAATTTGTTTTAACTGTAAGAGAAAATCACTCTCATCTTGAAACAATATTTTTTTCTCACCTTGATTGACCATTTATTTTCAACATCTACGTCTCTGAGTCACCATCTTGGACTAGTTTTCAAAAGTTCAAACCACATTCCAACATGTACCAGCTATCACTGAGGACCAGCAGAAGAATTTCAGACATGTACTCACCTTGGGGCCCTGCCAGCAGGCTCTGTACTACAACAACATCACTGTAGGATAGGCACAACTGCACTCTGTGCTGTCATTGCAGGTCAGCTTTTGTTTGGGGGTTGATTTAATAACACATAAGCATTTTCTAGTTAAGTCATATATGTAAGCATATGTTTCAGCAGTGCTTGGTAGGTTCTCCTACTTCATTAAACGTTTTCCCCTACAATCTTGTTTTAATCATTTTGAATCCCTTTTGGAAACTAGTGTAAATTATATTTGAGTGTCTAATGTCTATATGTTGAGAGTGTATATACACATCCAGATATATCTAAAGCAAGTCTGCTAGCGTGATTAATTTTTCTTATTAACCCCTTGCATCACAGATTGAGTCAAGTTAAACTTTTACATGGCCAATGCTAGAAAAAAATATATACATTTCCACTAGTGAGAGAGATGAATAAGGCATTTTTGTACATGGGGATGCTATTATTAACATATTCCCAGCAACCCATGCTGCTATATTTGATAATGCAAAGACCTATGAGTATGAATGAGCTCCTTGGCTGCCCTGGGCTTCCCTTGCTGGGCTTCCCTGGAGGAATAAATTCATATAACCCATGAAGCTGCAAAAATAAGCAAAAAGCCATAGAAATTTTCTGAAATGTTCTCTCTATATATGTGGTACCCTCTTGTAAGAATATGATACTGAGAGGAGGAGGATGGCTGTCAAAATACTGGCAGGGTTTGAGAACTGAGAAAAAAATTTTGAGGACTTCTTTCAGTTATGGCTACCTTTGTCTGCCTCATCACCAGCAACAATTCTGTCTTGGATTAAAGTTATCATGGAGTATGGTGGTATATTGCTGTAGAGTACATAAACACATGTACATATAAACACTGTATTATCATGGCATGTAATCTACCCCATGCAGTAAATTCTACAAATGAAAGCATTTTCCTGTAAAGGATGATTTACTTTTTCCCAATGTTGGCTTCCTGGATAATTGTTATTGGTTTAGGTAGAAGCTTTAAGAAGAAACTATTTGTTTCCTCTTTCAGTCTATGGACAAAATGAGTCATGTCTATAGTTTTCAGCCCCCCCCCCACTAGTAGTCAACTAAATAATAAGTTATCACCTCAGGCTCTTTTTTGAACACATTCTGTAGTTTGTAGAGGACTGATTTACTGTTCAGAGCCTTGCATGTAGTTACCATGGGAGTATGTATCATTTACCAAGGAATAAAAATAGCCCTACTGTGTTTATGTATTTGGCTGATAAAAAATACACTCAGAAAAATTGCTAGGTCCATGAAAGAATTTGGCAAATGAAACTAAAATAATAATAATAATAATAATAATAATAATAATAATAATAATGTTTCATACCTAAAATACTAGACCTTAGGGGTAACCTAGATATTTGAATAATGTGAAATGAACTGTATGAAAGAAAAAAAATTAAATGTAAGAAACAATCAAGGGTCCATGAAGCCACATGGGAACGGCTGGATCCCTAGAGGAACTCTGCAGGAGCTGAGATTTACATAGAAGTCCACAGAGAAGGATTAGTCAGATATAATCAGAAAGAATTTGATATGTCTATTTCTTTGTAAGCAGTTTTTAAAAGGGTACCTTATAATCCCTCCCCAACTCTAACCTATAACTTTTTTTTTTTTTTGCAGTACTGGGGATTGAACCCGGGGCATTCTACCTCCGAGCTATACCCCCAGCCCTATTTTTTATTCTTTATTTTGCAACAGGGTCCCACTAAGTTGTGGAGGGTCTCTCTAAGTAGCTTAGGCTAGCCGAGAACCTGCAATCCTCCTGTCACAGGCTCCCAAGTACTAGGATTACAAGTGTGTGCCACCACGCCTGGCTATAACTTTTTAAAATAAAAGAATCATTTCTAACATTTTTTAAAGTTTCACATTACACCACCATCCTCTTGATGCCAAAAGAAGGGCACAAGTGCTTGGCAGCATAAGGCTTTAGGTATCCTAGCACACACAACTATTCTTTTCTATCCTCTAACTCACAAACTTGCTATTTTCTGCCACTGTGAAAAAATGTCCCTTTCCTAAGCTGCCTGTAAGTATCAGGCATTGCTCAAAACACAGCATATGCTTTCTACTCTTAGTGCCTTCTCAAAGTATTTTTTTGTTCTCTCGAATAGCCTCCTTCCTGCTATTTACTGGGATCTCCTGCTGAGACAGGGAGAGGTGGCTCCAAGCAGTCCCTCAGTCCTTCATCTGTGCCCCACAGGATGCTGCACAAACTTCAATCACAGAATCTGTCTGGCTGTAGTAGGGCAGCTTGCCAGTTTCCCTTCCAGAGCATGAGGAATTTCTTAGCTTACTCATCTCTCTATCAACTTAGCCTGATACAATAGGTGTACAATTAATGTTTGTTAAAAAAACAAATGTATATTTATATTTGTTAAAATAATAAATTAAAGATTTGCTTGAATTTCTAGCAGATCAGCTGTGTGATTCCTAGTTTTTGGACAATTTTCTGGTAGATCACTGAGTGGCAATATTAAATACAACTCTAGGTATAATTCTTATGCACGAAAATGAACTGAGCTGACTTGTGTGAATAGATTACAGTTGTTCATTCCTGTCTAAGCAGAAAACACTAGGGAAACACAGAGTTTAAAACTAGAATGTGGATCAAGAGTTACTGAAACCCAGGTAAAGCCTAATTAAACTCTACAGTTTTACTTGCTTTCAGTTGACTTTAAAACTCATTAATTTGGGAAGTCACAGGCAGCTGAGCAATATTATCAGTTTGCCACAGGTTCTGTAGTAGACCACACCTCTGACTTGTAGGTTATGATGCTAACTGTAGCCTAGATTTCTTTTCAGGGACTTTGAAGGCTACTTTTGTTGAAACCAGCAACTCTTCACCTAGATCTGCACAAGTGTCTAATGGGTGACTATAGCAGGGTAGAAAAGCCTGGCATCTCTGCCTTCATATTGCATCTCTCTTCTTTGCCACCTTAGCCTCTGAGTCAGATTATTTCTGCTCAATTCTGCATATAAATATCTTAGTCATTTAGGGAATGTTCACAACTGGCAGTGTAAAGTTAATTTGTCTGAAATTCCATTCATCTCTCTCTTTCTTCTTTAAGTCTGATAAGAGTAACTAAGTTATTTTCAATATTTACAGGGCATTATGTTCAACATGTAATCAATCACCAGTTTTTACAACACCCCATTCCAGACTATGGAGAGACACCCAGAAGTCTCCAATCATTAGTACTTTCCTAACCTAATCCTGCCATTTTCCCCCCTTGCCTAAAGATAAAAGGAGCTTGAAACTGATGCTGAGCTAAGATGGCCATGTCTGGAATTAGTCCACCATCTTCTCATTTTTGGACATTCTGAATAAATCCGAATAAACTTCCTTGCCCCAACAATTTGTCCTTAATTAAATGGACCCTTTTCAAGTGGCGAGTAAACGGACTTGGGTTTGATAACAATATTTTATAACTGCTATTGCTAATGCATAGTGGCTTAATTCTGTTTATGATAGTTCGGTTCCACATTTGCTAGCTTACTTGAAGTCCCTCAGATTCAGCGATAAATAGGTGCTTTCAGTTTTCATTTCATCCTCATGATTATTATCTTTTGGAAAGGTAAGTGATAGTAACAAGGCCACTAATTTGCTTGAAACCTTGAAGGAACTCTTCTTTACCAATACAAAGTTAATAAAATTAAATCTTGGCATAATTATTAAAGTGCCTGTAAATTCCATGATTCATTAGCTTTTGACATATTGATGTTATATTCTAAGAAAATCAGCTGTTACATAAAGTTAGATAAAATGATGTTCAAAACTGCCAACAAATTTCTGGGCACAGAAATGAGCATGTGTCTCCTGAGAGACAACCAGTGTAGAGTGGAATGTTGCTGGTAATGTGAAGTTCTGAGTAGACCACTCTCTGGGTCTCAGTTGTTGTCTAGATGATGCAACTTTAATTACCAAGGAAGAGGTAAGGTGGGTGTCTGAAAATATATGCAGATTTCATTAGCTGTGAGGACAAGTGCTAAAACCATCTGCATCCAATTGTAGCTCTCTGTAAAATGTAGAGTCAAATTTATTTTATACAGCTGTAGAGAGAGTGGTTTTATTGCTATCTTTCCATTAACTGCCCTTAAACTAACCAGAGCTGATTAGAAATTGACTAGAGATTTAGGGAGCACATTGGTGTGGGTTGTTCTCTGTGATGAAATGAGTGGATTGGGAATCCTATTCACGCTTCTGATGAGGCACACCAGGAACTGATTTATCTCATTCAGAGGGCCCACCTCTAAGTGTTCCTTATCCTCACAGATGACTGTGCCTCAGGACATTTGTGACCCATAAAAATAATCTAGAAGCAAAGCATGGTGGTGCACGCCTGAAATCCCAGTTCTTTAGAGGCTGAGACAGGAGAATCACAGGTTCAAGGTCAGCCTCTGCAACTCAGCAAGGATCTTAGCAACTTACTGAGACCGTGTTTCAAAATAAAACAGGGATGGGGTTGTAGCTCAGAGGCAGAATGCCCCTGGGTTCAATCTTTAATACCACAAAAAAGAAATTAGAGTTTGGCACTATACAAGAAACACAAGAAATATTTTGTGATGTCACACTTAGGGTATTTCTTTCCTTTCCATGGAGACATTTCAAATATTGTATTTACTTCACATATTCTAATTAGAAACTGGATATGAGTTGTAGGGCTCTGGGTTTGTCAAACTGTTTACAGGGAGTTAAGACCTCCCTGTGGTCCTCTTATTTCATAAAAACTCTAGCATCTAGTTTCATAATCCATGAAACATTTGGCCTGTCCTATAAAGGTATCCTCTGGTCAAATTTGGGAAGCCTTGAGAAAGACAAAGCTCAATGGAACTCTTACTACAGTACTTCTCTGAGTCTATACCATGTGAATGTGCATAGTGATACTCCAGGAAAGAGATGTAATGGTGTATGCTAAACTTCCTTGGTACCAGAACCTTCTTTTTCTAAAGGGGACAGTCCTACAAGACTCTCCAGCAGAATATAGTTCAGAATCTACCACCTTAACATTGTGAATAGATGTGGTCACTTTACCACCATTCTACCTGTTTATGGTATACCAGTGTGCAAGAGTGTGGCAAGAGACACTGGTTCTGCCTGAAATATTCCATAAAAGTTCATTTCAAAATCTCTGCTCAACATCCTTGGAATTACAATCATCTTCTATCTAATATATCTCCTTAAAACTTTAATGATATAGTTTCTTGTCATTTATTTCACAAGTGCAGAAGGCAGAAATGATGGGGAGAAGCATTATATGCATTTGTGTAGAGAAAAACACAGGTGTATTATATTTGCAATCATTATTATGTATGTACATGCATAAATCTACATAAAACTAGATCAAATATGTTGTAAAATGAGCATAATTATAAAACAAGCTTTTAACAGGCTCATGTGTTGTAACTGCTTAAGTTGTCCAGTCTCCATTATTCTTTTTTAAAATATAACTTATTTATTTATTATTTTTATTGATGCACTTTAATTACACATCATAGTGAGGTTCAATGTGATGCACACATTACATGTACACTGCACTTGATGTTTTCTCTCCTCATCCCACCTTGCTTTCTCACCCTCTCCATACATAATATTGAAATTTGTATTGAAACCTTCATATATGAATATAGCATTATTTGAACTGTTTCCTTCATCAAGTCTCATCTTTCACCTCTCCACCTCCCTCCCCAGTCCCCTTCCCTACTCTACTAGTATCTCCCCTCATTTATCTGAAGTCTCATTTGTTTCCCAATTTCTCTGTAGCTTCCATATATGAGTGAAAATATAACTCAGTTGTCATATTTATATGTTACCATATAAATAGTATAGCTGAAGCTGTAGCAAGGGAGGGGCATGTTCAATTTTATATTACAACCTAATATAAGACTCAAAACTCAAACTCAGGTCTATCAACATTTTATATTTGATAATTAGGGGACTAATTGATAATTCATGTTTATTAACAAGAGCTCTTCAATACTACTTGACTCTACCAAGTTAATCTCTTTCATCTGGATATGCCCCAACAGCCCTAAACCACCATTTCTTCTCAGCATTGGTTCCCAACTTTGCTTTTAACTATCTGCACACCATCAAGGATCTCCTGGTCATGCCTCAACCAGTGTCTCAAACCAGTAGTCCCTCATGTAAATGTCTCCTCCTTCCCCTTTTCTTTCTACCTATTGTTTCCAGTAATACTTAGCTGTATAATTAGATAAAGTTTCTTTATGAACTGATTTTATCTTTCTTACTGGACTTTAAACTGCTCGAGGGTAAGACCTGAGCCATATTTATTTTAATTCCCTCAGTGTCTATCACAGTTCCTAGAATGCTGTATATCTCATATAAATATTAATTAGATGAGTAAGGGAATAATATACAAGAACCCTGGTCAGGAAAATCTTTGTGGGTATTTGTCATTTTTAATAATGAAGCCATTACATCTATAAGATGGATCAGTTCCAAAATGAAACTATAATTTTCTAAGCTATGTGGCTTTGGATTCTGTTTTGTGAAAGACAACCACCATGTTGTTTAATGTTGTTAAAGTGGAAAAGCAGGGAAGAATTTTATGCTTGACAACTGCTTTCTCTCTCTCCCCTTCATTTTCTTTTGGTAACAGATGTCAGCCTTGGTTAGATTCAACCCAACTTATTAGTGCATGGCTTTTAGCCAAAAGCAATTCACATTTTCAGAAGTGTACTATCACATATGTCTTAATAACAAAAATGTGTGTTTTTTTAAATGTATGTGATAAGTCACATATGGCAGGAGAAATCTGTACATCTCTCAGGCTTGCTGTCACAATGCAATCTTGGAGATGATTGCTGCAGAACATTAGCATACAAGTGAAAGTCTCTCCCTCTGACACATTAAAGAGCCAGTTTTAATTTACTACTTGAACTTTCTTACCCGCATGGTTCTGATATATTGAGAAGTATACCAGGAATCTCTTTTCATCACTGATCTTAAGAACATTCACTTTTGAAACTTATCCTCAGAGGTAATATTTAATGTTTTAAGGTAAAGTCTTTAGTGTATCCAGGAACATTATGTGCTTACATACACGAGGCATATATTTAGTATCTCCTTTATATAGAGTGTAATTAACATGGACTATAGTTTCCCTATGGTGATGAAAGAAGATTAAAATCATGAAGGTATTAAAACTAAATTGACCAAGTGATTGAGAAATAGGGAGGAGGTAAGCCTTTTAAAGAAGAAAATGTATAAACTAAATGGATATTGTGAGTCATTTACTACTGCCCAGTTGAAAGCATCATTAGCCTTAGTTAGATCTGGAAGTAACAGAATTACAGAAAATGCATATATCTTTTACAATCTAACCATCTACACACAAGTTGGAAGACCAGCGATATGTACTAGATGTGTGTTCACTGGTTTCTGAGGTATCATTCTCCTGTTAGTGGATCTCACATCTACTGGGTGTTCAAAGGCAGTGAGTAAAGAGATTTGGAATGAGCATTAGGTGATATGTCAAACCCAGAAAGTACTGAACACATAACAAGGCCTCAGTAAGTATCTACTTATTGTTTCAAAAGCCTGAAGACAAAAGGGATGAAAGTTAAACTTTCAGTGTCACAAAAAATCTTAGTGCCTCTTTATAATTGACCAACTAGAGAGGCAGTAGCAAACATTTTTTCTAATGAGCCAGATGGTAAATGTACTTGGCTTTGTGGTTACATACTCTCTGTAACAACTAGACAACTTGGCCACTGTAGCACAAATGCAGTCATAGATAATATGGAAATGAATGAGCACAGCAGTGTTCCAATAAAACTTTATGTATAGATACTGAAGTTGGAATTTCTTGTCATTTTTAACATGTTAAAAATATTCTTCTTCCTTTGATTTTTCCAACCATTTGCTAAACTGTATACCAAAGGACTTTATCAAATTACACATATGAAGCCGGGCATGGTGGCGCACGCTTGTAATCCCAGCGTTCGGGAGGCTGAGACCGGAGGATCGAGGCCAGCCTCAGCTACCTAGTGAGGCACTCCACAACTTAGCGAGACCCAGTTTCAAAATAAAGAATAAAAATAGGGCTGGGGGTATAGCTCAGAGGTAGAATGCCCCTGAGTTCAATCCCCAGTACCGCAAAAAAAAAAAAAAAAATTACACAGATGATAGTCTTCACCAATCTGTGTTCATACTTCAGTTCTAACTGATGCTACCAGACCTTGACTTTCCAGCAATACTTTCCATTGCATGCCCCCAGTGGCAACCACGTGTTAATTTTGAATTTGAGAACAAGGAACTGGTCAGAGGAGAAGCAGATGGAAAGAACCAAAATAGCATCTTTATACCTGGCATGACTCAAGAATAACAGAGAAAACATATGGCCCTTCACTTTCTAAGACTGGCAGGTCTCACTTAGAATAACATCCTCTAGTTCCATTCATTTTCCATCAGATGACATAATATTGTTCTTCCTTATGGCTGAGTAAAATTCCACAGTGTGTATATACCATAGTTTCATAATCCATTCATATGTTGATGGACACCTAGGCTGGTTCTATACTTTAGCTATTGTGAATTGTGCTGCTACAAACATGGATATGCATGTATACATATAATATTCTGACTTCAATTCCTTTGGGAAGATTCCCAATAGTGTTACAACTGAGTTATATTTTCACTCATATATGGAAGCTACAGAGAAATTGGGAAACAAATGAGACTTCAGATAAATGAGGGGAGATACTAGTAGAGTAGGAAAGGGGACTGGGGAGGGAGGTGGAGAGGTGAAAGATGAGACTTGATGAAGGAAACAGTTCAAATAATGCTATATTCATATATGAAGGTGTCAATACAAATTTCAATATTATGTATGGAGAGGGTGAGAAAGTAAGGTGGGATGAGGAGAGAAAACACCAAGTGCAGTGTACATGTAATGTGTGCATCACATTGAACCTCACTATGATGTGTAATTAAAATGCATCAATAAAAATAATAAATAAATAAGTTATATTTTAAAAAAGAATAATGGAGACTGGACAACTTAAGCAGTTACAACACATGAGCCCTTCTGACATGATGGTGACACTCTCCACCAGCTTTATTAAGCTTCAGCCAGGTTTCTGGAAGGACTACTTTATTAGATGTGTCAAACTTGTTTACTTGTTCATTCATTCATCAATCGTGGATTTCACTATTACTTTATTTGGGGTTCCAGTGTACCATGTATAACTCAAAGTCACTGGCAGGTTATCAGAAATAACAATAGGACCATTATATAGAAATTTTTTTAAAACTGTGACTGACTATCCTTCTATTAGGCAGAGTAACTGAATCATACTTTGGAGTTTTTGCCCATGTGTTGAATTCTTGAGGAGATCTCGCTTCTTAAAATGCCCATATACCTGTGGCTGAACAAGTAATTTGGTAGCATGAGTACAAATGCAACGAGATACCCAGGATCATATTTAGAATACCATCTTATTTAAGTAGAAGATGATTCTAAATACTTACTAGTTGATCATGTCTTAGGTTTGTCACTAAACAGATTTTCAAATATATATACTGGGGAATGAACCCAGGGTTATCCTACATCCAAGCTACATTATATTTTGAAACAGGGTCTCCCTAAATTGCTGAGGCTGTCCTAGAACCTGCGATCCTCCTCTCTCAGCCTCCCAAGTACTGGGATTACAAGCATGCACAACCAAGTTTGGCTAGATTTTCAAATATATTTAAAAGTAAAAAAAGCCCATAAACCATTTACTCTCCCAGTTTCCCTGTCATCTCCTTAAAATATTCCTTAAAGTGCTAGAGCCTGCACTGAGAACTACTAAGTGTTCATAAAAATATAATTACTTTTAGGGTCAAATCCTCACAAAATGGTCATCATATCCTATGCATTAGAATACAATGTAATGGAGTCCAGTGCAAATGTGGAGCTTGGGGCTAACTTCCTATTGGGAGGGTTTAAACTTTGAGACATTTGCTCCATTGAGGACTCTTCTAGCACTTGCCCTATACCTTGTGACCTGGGGCACTGATCTGCACACAGGATGGCTAGAGGGAGGGGTGCAATCAACTGTGGGAAAGAAGATTACTAATGGCCCACCCAGTGACCAATGCCTGGGCCCTGGCCTCATTAGTACCATCTTGTAATCCACAGAGCTCTCTCCAGCCACAGTCTCACAGTGCAGAGGCCTTAAGGGTAAACAGACAAGAAAGAAATCAGGCTGCAAGAAAATATCCATCTCAACCTAACAACCAGATGAAAACTCGGATACTAAAAATACTTGCATTGGAGCACTATAGCATAATATATCTCCAGACTGCAGGTGCCCCTCCAGAGGCTATAGAGACTTGACAGAGAATATGCTGTGGTCTAAGAAAAATGAAATTTACAGTGTTTACTACATTTTTTGGAAACATGTATTATGGCTTGGATTCAATGGTGTGCTAAACACTACCTTTGTGAACTGGAAAAGTTAATTATTTTACACAACAAGAGCAGTTTTCTTGTCCTTGGAATTAGCTGATCTAGTCCTTGGAAAATGATTAAAAATCAACACGCTCCCCATTTCTGTATTTGGTATGAGCTATTAGGGAAGTTGGCTGATGTAATTTAACACATATTTCCTAGACATGGGATATTACCAGACCTATAGTAACCCAGCAAATAGAGAGGTCCTCCATTGGCTAGACAGCTGGTAGGTCTAGTTTACATCATAACATTACTATCAGATCTCACAGATACAAATGACAAGACAGCCCTCCTTCTTAATTTGAAAGTCTCCCTTCTGGAAGAGACAGGATATCTATGATGTATAATATTTTTAAAAAGAATGCTGTATGGCTTGTCTATAATTTAAGAGTGTTTCATAAACTGCATTAGAAATAACTCTATTAACTAAAAGAATCCTTTATTTAAATGTATTTTTATGAGCTTTTCATTAACAGAATATTGAGGCCTTGATGCCAAGGTGCCAAACTTGATCCCCACGTGGCTGGGGATCACTTGGCATGCTATCAGCCATTTATGTCTCTGTCATAGGTCCAAAATGTAATCTTTTCAGCATGTGAAAAACCCAAAAGCTTGAAGTAGTATGCATTGAATATGATTATAATAGCATTTGGCAGCAATTCATGGATGGCACATATTAATTTATGTAAACTGGGTATAACTCAGGGCATTTCCTCATCAGAGACACAGGGAAAAATATAAGCCAGTGCCTGCTCACTGGAGGTTGGTTTGTTTGTTTGCTCATTTTGTTTTTTTGTCTTTAAAATGTAATGAATAGAGATTAACTCAAAATTGAAGGTGTATTTTATGACCTTAATTTTTCACATTCATGGAGTCTATTAAAATTAACATTTCCAACTAATAAAAATAATAACTTACTTGACAGGATTATTCTTAGGTTTTGCCTTTTCAACAGCCTGTAAACAGAAGGAAAAAATGCAATTAGACAATATTAGCAGGCATAGTCTTTGTAATCAGTAACCAAAACAATAAGCAATAAAAGTGAGATTAGTCAGTCACAAAAAGTAAAAAATAGTATGCTCTCCCTAATACGCAGAAGCTGGGAGAAAGTGTGCCATAAGAGGGACTCTGTGTTAAGAAGGAGAAACCTTAGATGAACAAAGAAGGTGACTTAACTGAAGGTGATGGGGGTGGTAGGAAACACCCTAATGCACATAATGTACTTTCAAAAACATATCAAAGTTTGAACTGACCTTGAGAAGGAGGGAGTGGGGAGGGAATGGGATGAGAATTGGGGGAGGGTTAAATGAGAGACATGTGCATATATGCTTTTACCAGTTTGTATCTAACAAAAATGTCTAATTACAATGCACCAATAAAAAATTAATTTAAAAAGTGCTCATCAGAAATAGAAGGAGGTAACCAAAGCAGGCTTCTGTAGATAAGCAGACTAAAGACACAGAAAGCAATTTATTCTCTCAGGGAATGTGGTTACCTGTTCCACTACAGCTTTTAAGCATGGACAGGCACTGTCAGGGCTGCTTGCAAAGTTCGCCAGGGGCCAAGTGGGTGGACTTCTAATTGTACAACTATGCCTTCCCCTCCATAACGTTCATTCAGATTTTACCCTGCATTTGTCTGATTGAATTATAATGTCAGTGTAGGGAGGGAGGTTCAGAGGAATGGTTGCAGACATATACTGGATTTTTCTATGTACTAGGGAATCATACACTTATTCACCCTGGCATTACTACTAACACCTAGCCACACCTGTGCCATGACATAATTGCCAAAGTGTCCATTTCCAAAATAGCTTTTATTAGCAGACATCACAAAAGGGCAAGGAATGACCAAATACCGAGATCAATTTCCTCCCATGGAACCTTTAAGAAAATACACACCAAATCTCAAAATGAGGAAATTTCTGGGCCTCTGGGCTTGCATCACCTTAGACATGGAGCCTGGTTCCATTTTATTGCTGAACCCATTGATCTGTGTACAGTCCATTTATCATTCATGAAAAGAGCTAGTGATCTTCACAGTATATTAGAAGAAACAACTCAGATCATCTGTCAACAGCACTCTTATTTCTGTTTCCCTCTCCACAGGGATTTCATCTCCTTCGATTCTTTTGGAATTAAAATGTTGCTAAGCAACACAGCTGGGGACACTGATGGCAGAATGGCTACAGTCTATCAAACTGTTTAAGCACCTGGAGGTTTTAGTGATGATTTTTTTTCATATTTCTGTAACATAATTATGTAATCAGAACCAAACTTGTTCCCCTTGACGTTTTCAGGCTATAGAAATAACATTTAATATGGAAAGTATTGAAGCAGCATTTGACAACCACGGAGTTGTTCAGACCCTTCTAAAAAGTATTCTAATGGGGACTTTTATATCTTTGAATCCTCAGGTGGTAAAGACATACTGATGTAAAGAGGATACTGATGTAAATTAGAATACAGAGACAACCATTTTTAACAGAGACATTATATAATTTAACACTGGGTTTGACATTCTGGGTGACTAGTGAAATTTGTCTTACTGAACCCTCCCTATGCATATCAACTCAATGCACTCAATAGTAATTAAAAAACCAAAACATTTCCTAGTTTTAGATGTTAGTGTTGGAAATACTAATCCTTCTCGTTTAGTTAAGTCTGAGGTTCTGTTGCTAGAGAAATACCCATTAATATTTGGGCATTTTCTTTGGCTTGGTAGGGAAAATGATTTCCTCACCATCTGTGCTTGAGTTTGAATTTTGGCAATTACTAGAACAGGAAGAAAGTTAAGGAATGAGGTAACAGGTGAACACTAGACAACAAAAGATATATGTGTCTGGCTGGCCCAAAACACCTCTCACAGATAAATAGTATATAAAAGCTTGTCCCTGTGCAATCCATGTAGGCAAGGCTAACACTGCTCACTGTACCAATTCTGTCAGGTGAAGTAAACAAAGGAAGAGGAGGGCTAGCCATCAATCTTTCCCACAGTAGTGGTACCCAATGTGCCAGGCACACACACTCACATCTGCCTTTTTAACCATCTTTTCTCTCTCAGATCTGGCTGATTTAGAATAAGTTATGGCAGTGGGTTAAGGTCATGTCACTTTTGAAATCACATGAATCAAATTTTTTCAATCTCTTAAAATCCAAACAAGTCTGTTCTAAAATACTTAGGTTATCATAAAATAATAATTGGTGCTGTGTTCAAGTAGTTTCCTCTTAAAGCATGCTGTTTGAAAAAGTCCTCTCTGCTCCATGTTTTGGAATTGTCAATTAGAGCCAGTTATTTTTTTTCTGATCAGGAGGAATATTGTCATGTTCGAGGCCAGTTTCATTGAAACATGTATTTTTATGGAGGCCTCATAGGAAAATAATTTCATTCAAATTAATTTTTCTGGGTTGCTTGGCTATTGATTGAAAATGTCTATGCTGAGAGGTTCTCTTTTCTTTAGAAATTAGTTCAATCATTCCAACATCGCCACAGTTGTAGTCAAATGTACTCATGTCATCATCCTGTGTGCTCATCTCCTTGGATTTCCAAATTAAATTGTAGCATGGAGCCTCTGCCATATAAGACACAGATCACAATTTATGTTCATCACGTTCACTATAATTTGACTTTGTCTTAGGCATGGGTTGAGAAATTATTACATTAAGAGACTTTGAATAAAAAATTGAGTGAGTTTTCAAATGAAAATGATATGTTCCTTTAAGACATACAAATTATTCAACAAAATATATGAGGAGAAAAACTTCCTCCTTTGAAATTAGGAAATATGTGAAGATGATCCCAAGTTCTAGATACTTACACCAGAATAAGAGACATAATGCAAAAAAGAAGCCAATTCAAAGGAAATACCATAGTGTGATTTGCTGAGCAAAGTTACATATTGGGATTATACCCAAATTTGAGTTTAAAAAACATACATTAAAGTAATTTAAACTGATTGGAAAATGGAGGCTATATAGTCAACAGTTATACTGCTTTAATTTATAATGTCTATATGCTTTTTAAAATATATTCTCCTTATTTTGTGCCATGTTTACCTAACATGATTCTTATCTCACCATTGAGCTCTTCTATAAAGAATGATGATAAATGAAAGTTATAATGTTTAGAAATAGACTCCAGAATGTTTTTATGAGTGTCAATAGGCTTTAATGGAAGAGTTCCACATGGTAAATGTCAAATCCTGGATTCTAGTCCCACCTTTGCCACTTATGATGTTGGTAAGGTGCTAACAGCTCTGAGCTTTCATTTCCTCATTTTAATCAGACCTTCCTTTTCTATATCAATGGTAATTGTGTGAGTAGCCAAAACTGATGACCTTGCTCTGGAAACTGCAGTATGCTATACAAATGCAGCACACCTTGATTATGACTACTTCCTACTATGGTCAGATTGTTTATGGGCTTACTGAACAGTGGACAAGTTCCAATATCTAATCTACATAGTTATATGTCAGAGGTAGTGGTGCACGCCTGTAGTCCCAGTACTTGGGAGGCTGAGACAGGTGGATTGCAGGTTGGCGGTCAGTCACAGCAACTTAGAGAGGCCTTATTACAAAATAAAAATTTAAAAAAGCTGGGAGTGAGGGTGTAGAATACCTCTGAGTTCAATCCTCAATACCAAAACAAAACCAAATAACATAGCTATTCCAATGAGGGTTTTAAGAATCACTATACTATTCTCTTCATATCAGGAGTAGATCTGGGATGAACAAGATGCTTCTTTCTAGAAAGTAGTCCTTATGGAAGATTTTGATGTGTTGAGATTTTACTGATATGATTGCAGCCCAGTAAGAGAGGGCACTACATCATTACACAGATATTTCTCCATGAATCTTGTTGGGGGTTGGTGGTAGAGGGGTCAGGACACCGGAGGTGGAGATGTGGGGCACAAGCACATGTGCATACACTCAAATCAATCAATCTTTCCATCTCTCTGTCTCTGTCTCTCTCTCTCTCTGAAAGCCTAGGATGATTAGTCCTTACTTTCCAGATGTTCTTTCCTTTAGTGGTTCCTACTTGCACACTCCATGAGGGGTGCTCTTTACTTTTTCTCTATATTTGACCCAACAATGAGGGAGCCTGGAGAGTCCTATTCTAGGTAAGCCATGTTTCTGATGTGGCACCTGGAGAACTTATATGCCAGGGAAAAGGCACTTGTCTGACTATAAGGAGTGTTTATGAGTTTATTTCTCTCTCATTACCAACATTGTACTGTTCAGGGTATCCTGCTGAGCAGCAAATTTATTTTCTCAGGAGGGAAGATGTGGCTAAGGACAGACTCCTAGTTGCTTTCTCATTAAATCTATCTTCCTAAAAGTAAGAACTTTGTCTTTTATGTACAAAATCCTTCTGCTACATCGAAGATAAATTGACTCTGGGGCCATACTAAATTATAAGAATCATATAATGTAGAGCTATCACCAAAAAGAAAAATAGATAAAGAGAAAGAAAGAAGAAAACTGAGTGGCTGTCTGTTGAGTCCCATGCACTGCTGTGTACATGACATCTTAAATTTTAGAAAGAAAATGTTGCATATAAGGCACTTAGAATACTTACTAGTCATCTTCTATATAGTGACCAGACTATAAAATTATTTGGTAAGGCAATACGGACCCACCGATTATGTCATTAATTACTATTATAGTCCACTAGGCTTGTATATTATACATGTAGAATTTTATAAAATCTTTTTTGACTTTTCCAAAGGGAGCCCTAAATTGTTATATCCTGATTTATGACATTACCCTCTTCCAAAGATTTTCAGAAAACAAACTCAGTGCAATATGTTTCCTATATGTTAAGCCTGTCAAAGTGTGCATTTGAATGACCTAGAGATATTGTAGCAGTGTATTCAGGTACTGCTTTTTCCTGTAATCAATAATAACACTGTCAGTAAAGTCTAAAATATTTTATTAGGATTGCTCTATATGGCTTTTACATTTCCTACTTATATGCTTTTCCCTGGCATTCTACTAGCAGATACATCTAAGCTGAATCTCTAGAGTATGTGTCTTGATAAAAAAGGAAAAGTCAATCATTCAGAATTTTTCAAATAACTGGATATTAGGCAATATGGAACAATTGATTGAACAACTGGATAAAAGAACAATTGGTTTCATTGGTTTTACATTTCTTTGTTTTGCTTTGTCTTTTTTAAACTTTCCATATGGTTGTGCTATGAGACACAGCTATACTCTTACATAATGTCATGTAATGGGAAATTGTATCAATTGCCTAAGTTCAAAAAAGAAACTCCTCTATTAACAAATGAACTCATTATTGGGTATTCAGATAATCTAAAATCAATATCTACAGAATTGGTTAAATTAATTAAAGAGGCATATACTGAAAACACTTGCCCAAATATAAAAATGAGTGCTTAATTATAGCATTTAAATAGATTTCACTGGATAAGAAGCTTTGTACTTTTGTACTCTATAGACTGAGGTTTCAGCTGACAGCAAACACACAGACAAAATGGCAGATTAAGAGGAGAAAATGTCACTCAATATTTTGCAACATCTGGATGTCTTCCTGTATTGTTTACTTTACATCTAGGGACCATGATCTCTAGAAAAACACTGTGCACTGATTTTTTTTAAACCTTATGGATGGGTCCCTAGAAGGGTACATAGAAACATCCTATATTTGAATCTTGAAGCTCGAGGAAGAATAAACATGTTCCCAGTCTTTAGAGCACTGGGCTTTCCACATTTTTATTTGATTAGTTTTTTTCAATAAATTAATTAAATAGGCTTGTGCTAGACATAATGGGTGCAGGAACAGAACTTTGGCAGCAGATATTGGGAAAAGTTTGTTCCAGGTAGAGGGAGTGGTGTCATGTTCCTAATAGCTACATAATAAAAATTTACTAGCTAAATGAATCAGGGACTATTGGGCACTCCAAGAGTCCTGAACACTGCACTCTGGCTATGACAGAGTGCTCTGCAGAAGCCGGTGTTACATATGAAGGGAAATAGAAGTCTCTGGTGTAAGAGCTGAGCTCCAGGCCCACATGTACCTGGATCCATGTGCCATTGAATATGAGACTTTTGTTTACACCAGGAAAAGGAGAGAGTCTGGGTGACATTCCCAGGACAAACTAGCATCCCACTTGCTGGCAGAAGCTATCTTTCCCTCCTCACTTAATCTGCAGCTACTGCTTCACTTAGTTTTGTTTACTTCTTATCCAGACTATGGCCACTGGCTCCTTACTGATTCATTGTCTCTCTATTCTTACCTCATTTGATTTCCTGCTGCAAGATGAATCTTTCTGAGACTCCACTTTGGTCATGTCAGTTTCTTTCTCAGAATCTGCAGTGGGGATGTAGCTCAGTGGCAGAGTGGGTTCAATTCTCAGTACCGAAAGGCAAATAAAACAGTAAGAATCCTTCCTAATTGCCCATTCCTCATTAAATTTACATATTAACCTCTCCTACCCTGCAATTAAAGACATTCAGAACTATACCATGGACAGTCAAACAGCCACTGCATATGTATTTCACTAACAGGAAACCAGTTTTTCCAATGCCTGGCCCAGAGATAATATGACAATAGGATTCAGAAGTGTCTGCATTTCGTAAAGTCTTCCTCTCTTTATGTTGCCTATAGAGCTCGACAGAAAACCCTTTAGCAAGATCCATTTGCCCACTGGCAATTTACTTTATAACTAAAGCTTTAGTTTATTGTAAATAAATGAAAAAATGTGCTGCTTTGGTGAAGAAGCATGTTTCACCCATAAAAGCCATCTGTCAACACTAATTATCCTCTAAGTGGAGTAAATATGGAGACATGATGCAGAGCATCTCAGTGTGGGCTTGAGGTGTTTATTTTCCCCATCAGTGGGGCCAATGGAAGTGGCACTTGGTCACTGTTCCCTGGGGTTTGTGAATTTAAAAATTCAATTTTCTTTCCACCAACTAGTCTGAGCCCTCTTGCCCTTGAGGCTAGGGGTGCACACCTCACAAAATGACATGTGTCAATACCTAATAGAGGCTCGCTCACTACCACATGTAACCAGAAAAAAATAAGGAGCGTATTCACAGTGCATAGTACATACTCAATGATGTGAGCATTCCGAAACCTACATGGGAGTAAATGCTGATAATATATCTTTAACATTGTCATTTTAAGGTCTGCTATTATATTCTATATTTTTATATACATGAAGGAACATTTCATAACACACATATGATTCAAGGCTAAACAAGAAAACTGTATTTACCTCCATTAGCAGGAAATTAGCTTTAGCAAATTCATAAATTTTTTGTCAGATGTTCTGAAGACTCCTATGATATATTTATTGTGTGAACTAGGGATTATACGGCCCCATATTCTTTGGAAAATTATGCTTTAAAAAAATCTGCTCATTCATTTGTATGCCAAATGGTTTATCTTGGGTTGGCAGCTAATCTCTAATTTGGACAGCTCTTCTGTGCACTTGTAATTCTTGTGTTCTTTGCTCTTGATATATAAATAGAAAAGTAAATATGCTTCTTAAGAATAAGATAAATTGTGCTTTTCACTCAGAACAAGATCCTTGGTGTTTACAGTCTGCCTGGTGGCTTTTCTAGCAGATGGTAGATATTTGGAGGTGGCAGAGTAAAGCATACTTTATCCCTAAATTAAAGCTTCACTAAATTTTCATAAACAGCATATCAATTTTTAAAATCTTACATTTTAAATTTGGAAATGTGTTTTGTTATATAGCTTTTACTAGAAATGTTCATATTTCCATAGAAATATTCTAGAACCCTGATTAAACTCAAATCTTGGAAATATCATATATTCTTAAGCACACATAGTGCATTTCTCAAAACCTATTTACTAAAAACTCCAAGATGGAACCCAATGGCTCCAAACATGCATTGAGACTCAAGATGGGAAGATAAAGGGATCTTATAAAAAGAACATGATTGGATCAAATGGGGAATAATTTAGAGTGGACCAATGCTATTGAGCCTGGGGGCAGTGATGATGGCAACATGGTGAGTCTCCTTCCTTTTGGAACTTCAATTTAAATCTGTGCTTATTGATTTCCAACTTCACAGAGGTGGCTGCAGCTCTAATTGCTACCATCTTTACAAAGACAGACATATGTTGGATGCTCTTTATGGGTGAAAAGGCGTTGGCCACTTCTGTAATAAGTGAGATGATCTATTCACACATAACAGATCATACCTATTTTTGTTTTCGCTTTTGTTTGGATCTGGGGTGAGCAGCACACTCTCACTGGTGTCTGATTTAAAGTCATTGTGAGAAAAATGCTCAGGTAAGCAAAAGAGCCATTGGCTTTGTAATAAAAATGTTCATAGATGGGCAATTCATAAAGTGAAGTGAACATGAGCCAGTATTTGGTCATTACTGACCATGTTACAAGCACAACATATAAAAACATTGCACTTTTATACATAAATGTATGCTCAAGACATTGCATTATAGAGAGATTACAAGTCAAAATATTTGGTCCTAAAAGTAGAAGATCTAATTACAATGGAAAAATTTAGCATGTGGGTTACAAAACAGACACAGACTAGCCACAAGCATATTAAAAATCACATCATACAAGCCCTAAGCAGTTTCTTATTAATCTAGTCTCTATGCTAATACAGCCAAATGGGAAATACAATCTTGGGAATATGAAGGCCAATGTTATTCTATTAACCTTCTATGTTATCCTATTTACTTTCCTGTCTTTAATGAATAAATTAAAATGTCCTATCATTCTCTAATTGCTGGATAGTTGCAGTATGACAATGTACGGATTTTATTCAGTTACATTCTGTAACCTTTAGAGCCCAAACTCTATCATTACGTAGGGGATCTCAATGAAAGGCAATGACAGATAAACTGTTTACATGAAAAGACTCTATCAAAGTTATTTTGTACCCAGGTTCATCCTAATCCATCTGCTGTTTCTCTAGCTCTGACAGGCTGACCTTTCTCACTGTGTATGCCATATTGATGTCATTACTGAAGAGATAGTCCCCAGCCTTTTTGCTAATAAAAAAGTAAATGGAAATGTTGCACAACCTTGAGGAGGTAACTTGTTCAGCATGATGAGGGAAAACTGTGGCTATAAAATAGGTCTGATTACAGCACAGAAGAGTATCTGTTGTCACAACTAATGTATTCACTGTAGCACATCAACTCCAAAGAGCCAGCTGATAGCAGGAGTAAAATTTATTGCATCTTTTTCATTAGGAAACTTTAAACATAAAATCGGACTTTCGATTGAACTTGGCAAATATTTTGAAAGTTCAATATGCATCACAGGTATACGAAATACATTCCAAAGCTGCCAGAATGTTCAGGCTTTTCCAATTCTGTAATTCATTTCATTTACAATTATCAAATAGGAACTTGGCTATTTGAAGGTAGCCTGATAACAATGATAATAGCAAACAAAATTAGTTCAAATATAAAACCAAGATCAAGAATCTGAATTAAAAGCAAGCTCTTTATGTATATGGTAGAGACATATGAATGAAAAAGATGAAATAAAATAATGTTGTGGAGACATAGAGCTAAGGAGGCATTTTATGTTCTGTAAATGGAATATGTTGGAGGTCCTGCTCTGCCACTAGTATTGAGTTTCAAAGTCCACATGTTCTCTAGTGACATGCTTTGAATAAATTACATATTTCAAAGGGAAGCAGGATAATCCTTAGTCAGTTAAAGAAAATTGGGTACTCTATAGCTACTTACCAGAAAATACCCAGACACAAAACATGAGAATGCCTTTGTGCTCGAAGATAATTCGAATTGTTCAGCTCTGTTTTTGAAGCACCAACATACTACTCTATCAGCTTTATCCAGAGTCCCTGGACTGAGCTGGGTCATCAATTGAATATCTGCAGTCATATTGAACATTTTTTGAAATTCTAAATGCTCGAAATGAAGTCAACTAAGGTTTTAGCCTAATTAATATTAATAAGAAGATGTTTTAATATAAAAATGCCCTAAAGGCTGTTTATAGCAATGCTTGTGTCTTTTATGACCTTTATATATCTAAAGTCTGCTGCTTCTAATGCCAACCTGAGACAATCAGGGAATGAGAGAGCCATGCCCAGATCTAGCTGGGCTTCAGAAACATTCTGCCAACAGAGGATAACAAACTACCTGCTTGGAGCTGTGTAAATCTAACATCCTGATATTATCCAATGAAATGGTAAGCAGATGTTTATATAATTCTATGACTATGTGCTAGAAGGAGCATTGGTGCTTGGCCATTACATGTTCAAGAAGCCTCTGGAACAGTTCAACTTTTGGATAGCTTAAAACTTTAAAGACAGGGATTTTAATAAAATTGCCAATACAATTTCTTTGTTAAGCCAGGCGTGGTGGCGCACACTTGTAATTCCAGCATTCGGGAGGCTGAGACCGGAGGATCCAGGTTCGCGGCCAGCCTCAGCTACCTAGTGAGGCACTCCGCAACTTAGTGAGACTCGGTTTCAAAATAAAGAATAAAAAATAGGGCTGGGGGTATAGCTCGGAGGTAGAATGCCCCTGAGTTCAATCCCCAGTACCACAAAAAAAAAATTCTTTGTTAAAAAACATTTGAGACTGATTAGGTTGCTTACGTTGAAAGAGAAGCACAAGGTCTATTTCTTTAGATCTCTTATTGAACTGCAAGCACAGCATCAATAACTGCTTCTCAGCTGTAAATGAAAATTGATTCCAGGCTTAACTCCTCATTTTTAGGGGTATCTTTAGTTCCAAGAAACATAAAAAGAAAAACCTGACAAGAAGAAAACTTAGTGGTATGAGGCGGGGACATGCTAAGAACACAACACATTTCTATTCCCAAGATGCCTGTCCTTCACAATTGGGCCACTCCCTGGTCAAATACCAGTAGACTTATCATTGCATCACTGCCTGCTCTGGATGACTGGCTTGAAAATGGTAATTCAATAAGTGTTGTATGGGGAAGGCCAGAACTAGATTTATATGTGATGCCAACAGCAGTGGATGATAAATAGAAATGCAATCATCTGTGTAGTGGATGCCATGTGAACTTCAAGTCCCAATTATGTCAACACCATCGATTTTTTTAAAAAAAAGAACATATTGCAACATGCACATTTATGCAGACACAAGTACAAAGTATAAAGATGCCAAGTGCAAAGTCTGATTCCAACACTGTTCTGGAATTTTGTAATGACCAATGTCAATTTCAAATGGTTATTTCTGGCCTATTCAGGGCTGACTCTTGGAAGAAACAAAGAGTACTGAAACAAAGTAAAATTTTTAAGCCTTTTTCCAGGCCAGAAGGAGCTCAGAAACAGAAGCTAAGAACTACAACCAAATGTATGATTCAACTATCCACCAACATCAATCCTCTGAAGAAAAAATTAGAGACACATAATTTCCTGGAAGACTTGGTGCAGTATCATTGGAGACTTGGCCTTTCTTCTTGGGACCTCTGGTTTAAATGCTTATGAGTCTCAGAAGGGAGATAAAGTCCTTCATAGATAATGGATGCCTTTAGGGTTTAGTAAGGACATTTAGTCCAGTCCCTAGCAAATTACTATGGAGGCCTAGGCCCAAAGGAAGAGTGATGTCTATTTCCCTATGGGTCCAAAAAGAGAGTTTCCAATTAACACTTAAAAAGGGCCACAACGAAGAATAAACACCTACTCGTGTAGTGCTTACAATTTTCAAGACATGCTCGATCTTCATTTGGTACTCATTCCTATGACTTAGAGATGTTCAGCAAATTTCCCAATGTGCTACAGCTAGTATGTGAGAGCTGAAGCTTAAGTCTAGGCTTCTCTGTTCCAAAAATCATTCTCTTAAAGGCTGCACTTTAATTTCTCCTGGCGAGGCACACATAACTAATAAATGTTAGGACATGAAAGAACTTTTTCATCCAAGTTTGCTACATGCAGGCTGGTTTCTAGTTAGATAATTCAGCTCTCTTTAACATCCCATTCCTTAGGAGTAAAAGGAAACTAAATATATCTAGCATCTCAAAGAATGCCAGACTTTTTAGATCATTATTATTGGCAGTAACAATGATGATGCTTATCATGTAAAATGGTGAGTACCTACTGTGTGCTAAGCTTAGCATCAAGTGCTTTTATCTATACTGGTTCACTTATTTGTTGAATCCCCAGTATGATCCAGTGAAGTAGTTCTTATTGTTACCTCCATTTTATAGACACTAGGATCTTTTGCCCAAAGTCACCTACTTTGAAAATGGCAGAGCTAAGATTCAAACCAATGTCTGTCCATTTATTTATTTATATCTATTTATTTATTTATTATTTATTTATGTTTTGTGGGACTAGGGATTGAGTCCAGGGGTATTCTACCTCTGTGCTACACTCACAGTCTATTTTATTTTATTTTGAAACAGGATCTCATTAGGTTGATGAGAGTCTCACTACTTGCTGAGGCTGTCCTCAAACCTGAGATCCTCCTACCTCAACCTCCCAAGTACTGAGATTACAAATGTGTGCCACCATGCCCGGCTATCTGTTCATTTATACAGCTATACTCTCAATCGCTCTGCTACACCATCCCAGCATTGACACACAACCTTAGAACACAGCATGCATATGTCTGCTTCCCAAATAGTCCCAACCAAGAAAGAAAAATGTATCGTAGAATGTAGGGCGAACACACACAATGTTAACAAATATCCTCAGGGTATAATCACTATCATTTCTTCCATGAAACTACATATACATTCAATTGTGTATCTTGTACTTTAAAAAGTTATTAGAAGGTAAAATCTTGTATTAAAATGTTTTCTTATGATCATGAGTCTCCATGGTTAACCATTTGGAATCTTTAATTTGTATGCTGTAATTCTCCCATTCCAGTCTCATGTTTCATATTCCTATTTGAAGGAATAATCCCTAGGTTTTGAACACATCCTACATGCTCTGTGCACAGGGCTTGCCAGCCTGCTCAAATGGCTAATGTTGCTGTGAAAGGTGGAAGTCATAGGGCAAGAAAAAGGGAGTGTCTGGTTGCTTTTTTTTTTCCTTTTAGGTGATAAGTTCTATATGTTTATACTCTGTTTTCGTTTTGTATTGCCTTGGTTTATATATGTTTGTTTGGATGATTACTTGCTTTGTTATCTCTTGTTTAGGTTGTTGAATCCCCTCCCTGTCCCTTTTACATGCTTCCCTCCTCCCCTCTATATTCCTCTCCTCAACACTTTACCTTCTCTCTTCTCTTTTCTCCTTTTTCCTGTCGCATATCAATGTCTACCATCTCTAATCTTTACAATATATCACGTCAACACATTCAACCTCTTATTCTGCTGGAACACACTCTCTTCTTTACCCTACTCTTGCATTCATTACTGTGACCTTTCACTCAAACTTTATCTCTGAACACAACCTGTCACCTCTAAACCTCCACTGCAGAAATTGGACAAGAAAACTTGCAAGAACAGCAAAGATATAAATTGAAGAACAGGGAAACCATGGGAAGGAAAAATAACAAAGAAACAATGAGCCACCACAACCCTTCAATAACAGATCTCACCAACCCAGAATGGCAGAGACTACCGGAAGAACAATTCAGATCTTTAATACTATAAACAATACAGGATTTTCAGAAAGAATGTAGGCAGAGCTTTAAAGAAATAAAGGAAGACATAAAGGAACAAATAAACAGGGAATTCGAAGACCTAAAGAGAAACCCAACAGAAGCATTGAAGGAAGTAAAGGATGAAATTCTCGAAATGAAGGCATCAATTCAAACTATAAATAGCAGATTAGACCACATGGAAAATAGAATATCACTCTTAGAGGATGACCATACCAAAAATGAATCTACAGTACATAACTTAGAAAAAAATACTACAGTATGAATTGCACATAGAAGAGATCTGGACCAATTTTAAAACAGCTAACCTAAGAATAATAGGCATAGAAGAGGGATCAGAAGTTGAAACTTATGAAAGAAACAATCTTTTCAAAGAAATAATAACAGAGAATTTTCCAAACATAGAGAAGTCGACACACAGGTACAGGAAACATACAGAACTCCCTCAAGACAAGACCAAAGAAGAGGTTCACCATGCCACATAGTAATCAATTTGACCAATGTAGAGGCAAAGGAGAGAATCTTAAAATCAATGAAAGTAAAAGGCTAAGTGACATTTAGAGGCAAACCAATTAGAATCACACCAGACCTCCCAAATCAAGTCATGAAAGCCAGAAGAGGAAGGAGTAACATTCCAAACTCTGAAAGAAAATAACTTGCAGCCAAGATTCTCATACCCAGCAAAATTTTCTCTTAAAATTGACGGGGATATAAAAACCTTCCATGACAAACAGAAACTGAAGGAATTTTTGTCTTCCAAACCAGCACTAGAGAAACTACTTAAAGAGATTAACTACAAAGAAGAACTAACCAGTAAACTTCAGAACCAGAGAAACAATAATTTCCAGGAATCAAACTACTAAGCAAAGAAGAACAAACACTACTGCAAACAGAAGTCAAAACTCAAAATGTTAGGAATTAAAAATCGTCTTTCAATAATCACACTGAATATAAATGGTCTCAACTCCCCAATAAAAAGGAACAAGGTGGCAAAAATGGAAAAAATGGATCAAAACCCAGAATCCATCTATATGCTGCCTGCAAGAAACACACCTTACAAGCAAAGATTCCCACAAACTAAAGGTGAAGGGCTGGAGTAAGGTAATCCATGCCAATGAAACTTGAAGACAAGCAGGAGTAGCAACTATGATATCAGATAAACTTGAATTCAAGATCAAGCTTATCAGAAGAGACAAGTCAGGTCATTTTTTACTAGTAAAAGGAACAATCCAGCAAAAGGAAATAACAATTATCAACATCTATGCCCCCAAAGTAGGTGCAGCCACTTTCATAAAACAAACTCTGTATGATATAAAGACACACATAGATCCCAATACACTAATACTAGGAGACTTCAATACTCCTCTTACATCTCTAGACCGTTCCTCTAAACAAAAGGTCAGTAGAGACTCCTCAGACCTAAAGGATACCATAAACCAAATGGCCCTATTAGACACATATAGACTCTTCCAACCAACTAAAACTGAATTTGCATTTTTCTCAGCTGCTCATGGAACCTTCTCCAAAATAGACCACATTCTCGGCCACAAAGAGAGCACTGGCAAATTCAAAAAATGCAACATAATTCCCTGCATCTTCTCATACCACAATGGAGTGAAACTAGAAATAAACTCCAGGAAGACCTAAAGTAACCGAGTAAGAGCATGGAGACTGAACACCACACTACTGAATGAAGAGTGGGTCATAGAAGAAGTAAGGGGAGAAATTAAAAAATTCATAGAAACCAACGAAAACAGAGATACAACATATCAAAATACCCTGAAGGCAGTACTCAGAGGGAAATTTATAGCACTGAGTGTCCACATAAGAAGAACAGAAAACCACCAATTAAATAACCTAATGACACAGCTCAAAGCCCTTGAAAAACAAGAACAATCTAGCCCCAAAGCCAGGAGAAGACAGGAAACCATAAAAATCAGAGCGGAAATTCATGAATTAGAGAATAAAAAAACAATACAGAAGATCAACAAAACTAAAGGTTGTTCCTTGAAAAAATAAACAAGATAGATAAACCATTGGCCAATCCAACCAAAAGAAAGAGAGAATCAACCTAAATTACCAAAATAAGAGATTAAAAAGGTGATATTACCACTGACAGTATGGAAATACAGAAGATAGAAACTATTTTGAAAAACTGTACTCCAACAAAATGGAAGATCTAGAAGAAATTGACATATTCTTAGACACATACAACCTCCCTAAATTGAGTCAAGAAGAAATTGAAAACTTAAACCAACCAATAACAATCAAAGAGATAGAAACAGCAATAAAGAGTTTACCATTAAACAAAAGCCCAGGGCCAGATGGTTTTCCAAGTGAATTTTATAAAACATTTTTAGAAGAGCTAATCCCAATACAACTCAAGCTATTCCGTGAAATAGAAAGAAACGGGACCCTTCCAAACACATTCTATGAAGCCAACATCACACTAGTAACAAAACCAAATAAAGACAGCTCAAGAAAAGAAAAGTATAGGCCTATATCATTGATGAACTTAGATGCAAAACTGCTAAACAAAATACTAGCAATGCGCATTGAAAACCACATCAAGAAAATTATATATCATGACCCAGTCGGGTTCATCCCAGGGATGCAAGGCTGGTTCATCATTTGAAAAACAATACACATAATTCACAACATAAACAGACTCTCACAGACAAAAATCACATGATCATCTCAATTGATGCTGAAAAAGCATTTGACAAGATACAACACCCATTCATGCTAAAAGTATGGCAGAGAATCGGAATAGAAGGAACATACTTCAAAATCATAGAGGCAATATACAATAGGCCTACAGCCAACATCAGATTAAATGGAGAAAAACTGCAAGAGTTCACACTAAAAACAGGAACAAGACAAGGATGTCCATTATCATCTCTTCTGTTTAATATAGTACTCGAGACTCTAGCCAGAGCAATAATGCAAGAGAAGGAAATCAAAGGGGTAAAAACAGGAAAAGAAGAAATAAAACTATCCCTTTTTGCAGATGACATCATACCATACTTAGAAGACCCAACAAACTCAACCAAAAAACTTATAGAACGGATGAACAAATTCAGTAAGGTGTCCGGATACAAAATCAATCTTAAAAAATCAGAAGCTTTTCTATATGCCAACCATAAATCAACCGAAAAAGAAATCCAGAAAGCAATTACACTCACAATAGCACCCTGAAAAATAAAATACTTAGGGATAAACCTAACCAAGGAGGTTAAAGACCTCTATAAGGAAAATTACAGAAAGCTGAAGAAAGAAACCATGCTTTTGGATAGGCAGAATAAATATCATCAAAATGGACATCCTCCCAAAAGTGATCTACAGATTCAATGCAATACTCATGAAATTACCAAGGGTGCTCCTCACAGACATAGAAAAATCAGTCCTTAAATTCATCTGGAAAAACAAAAAGCCCAGGATAGCCAAAGTAGTTCTTAGCAATAAAAATCATGCAGGAGGCATCAATACCTGACTTCAAACTCTACTACAAAGCCACAGTAATAAATACAGCATGATATTGGCACAAAAACAGACACATAGACTAATGGAGCAGAATAGAAGACTCAGAAACAGACCCACAGACTTACAGTCAACTGATTTTTGACAAAGAAGCCAAAAGTATATACTGGAAAAAAGATAACAAACAATGGTGTTGGCAAACCTGGTTAACCATATGCAAGAAACTGGAAATAAATCCCACTTTCTCACCATGCACAAGAGTCAACTCAAGGTGGATCAAGGACCTGGAAGTCAGACCAGAGACCTTGCAGCTACTTGAAGAGGTCATAGGACCAACACTTGAACACATAGGCACAGGTAAAAATTTTCTCAACAAGACTCCAAAAGCAGAAACAGTTCAAAGGAAGATCAATACATGGGATTGCATTAAACTGAAGAGCTTCTGCACAGCAAAAGAAACTATCAAGAACCTCAACAGAGAGCCTACAGAGTGAGAGAAAATTTTTGCCAGTTACACTTCAGATAGAGGTCTAATATCTAGGATATACAAAGAACTCAAGAAAACTGCAACTAAGAAAGCAAATAACCCAATCAAAAAATGGGCAAAGGATCTAAATAGACACTTCACAAAAGAAGAAATACAAATGGCCAATAAATGTATGAGGAAATGTTCCACATCATTGGCAATCAGGGAGATGCAAATAAAACTACCCTGAGATTTCACCTAACTCCAGTCAGAATGGCAATCATAAAAAACACGAACAACAACACCTGCTGGCGAGGGTGTGGAGAAGTGGGAACCCTAATACATTGTTGGTGGGATTGCAAACTTGTGCAACCACTGTGGAAAACAGTATGGAGAACCCTCAGACAAATGAGAGTGAACCTACCATATGACCCAGCAATACCACTACTGGGTATATATCCAAAAGACTGGAAACCAAACTATCAGACTGATGCATGTGTATCTATGTTTATAGCGGCTCAATTCACAATAGCCAAACTATGGAAGCAGCCGAGATATCCATCGACATATGAATGGATTACAAAACTATGGGATATGTACACAATGGAATTTTACTCAGCCATAAAGAAGAACAAAATCATGCTATTTGCAGGGAAATGGATACAATGGAAAACATTATGTTAAGTGAGATTAGCCAGTCACACAGAGTAAAGAAGCATATGTTCTCCCTAATATGCGGGTGCTAGGGAGAAGCTGGGGCATAGGAGTATCTCCAGATGAAAAGGAGAGATCCTTGATAAGCAAAGAAGTTGATTTAATTGTAGTGGATGCAAGGGGCAGAGGGACACCCTAAGGCCCATGATGCACTTACACAATCATATCAAGGTCACCCACTGAACTGAACCTGAGGGGGAGGGAGGGCGAAAGAACGGGGTGGGAATTGGGGAAGGAGTCAACTGAGAATTGTGTGCAAATATGTTGTTAACAACTTGTACTTAACAAAGATGTATGCTACAATGCACGAATTGCTACAATAAAAAATAAATTAAAAAAAAAGAAAGGAGGCCCAAATCTAAGGTTTGCTGTGAGACATCAATGAAACAGAACACCTAATTTGTTACTAGTATGGTGTAAGGGTGGCTCCAAAAGACTACACTACTATCAGCACTACTTCTCCTGATGTTGCTGGAAGTATGGCTGTCCCAATGATAAGGTGAGAGATAAGACTATATTATCTAATGGCACTATATATTCAGAATGAAAATGATTTTGGCAGTTCCTCAAAAAGTTAAACATAGAAATTGCATATGAACCAACAATCTACTACTAGGTACATACAGAAAAGAGCCCAAAACATATATCCTTGAAAAAAGTGCACAGCATGATTTGCAAAACTAAAAGTAGAAACAACCTAAGTGTCCATCAACTGATGAATGGATAAACATAATGTGATTTATCAATACAATGAGACATTATTCAGCCATAAAAGAGAATGAAGTGTTGATATATGCTACAACATGGAAGAATCTAGAAAACAGTAAGAAAACTGAAAGAAACTGGACATAATAGGTCACAAATTGTTGAGTTCCATTTATATGAAATAGGCAGATTCATGGAGATGAAAATTAGACTAGTTATTGTCAGGGTCTAGGGCAAAGGGAAAATGAGAACCAATTGCTTAATGGATATGGGGTTTCCATTTGGAGGGATTAAAATGTTGCGAAATTGGTAATGGATTCACAATTTTTTGAATGTACTAAATGCCACTGAATCGTGCACTTTAAAATAATGAGTTTTAAGTTATGTAAATTTAAGTACAATAAAAAAGAAAATGATTTTAATTCACATATCTTCAGAAAAGAATGTTAGGGCTCCTAAATCCAGAATTCAGCGAATATTGTTATTATTACTGCCATGACTGCACAAGCATTCTCTCCTGGTTTACAGCCTTGCAAGCCTTGTCACTGGTTCTCAGACTCTGGGTTGGGCTCATTTGCAAACAGTTATAGCCTTGTGCCCACTTCTTGCCTTTTGCACTTAGTGAGGGGTAATACAAGTTGTTCTTTTGTTTACTTTGGGTCCTTCAGCTCAGCCTCCCCAACAAATTGTGAGAACCTAAACCTCATTAAGGATGCTGTGACTGGTCTAAGGGCAACAGGTAATGGAAAGGTTCCAGCTCATCAACCCTGATCATCTAAGAGTCTCAGCACTTAAGGAACATCAGTGCAGGGATATTGAAAACCCATTTTCTTGATTCAGGCCAATGAGCCTTATGCTACTTCTTAAGGTAAGTACAGAAACTAACTCTGTAAGCTAAAAATCAGATTGCATGTATATCATCCCATAGAGAGAAACTTAATGAGAAAAATCTACTTGCATTAATTGTCAAATTCTAGTTTATTTATGTATTTATTTTGGTACTGGAGATTGAACCCATGGGCATTCTATCACTGAGCTATATGCCTGACTCTTTCTACTTTGAAACAGAGTCTCCCTAAGTTGCTGAGGCTATCCTCAAACCTGAGATCCTCCTGTGTCAGCCTCCCAAATACTGGGGTTACAGGTGTGTGCCACTGAGTTGGGCCCAAATTCTACATTATATATGTCCATGAAATAGTAACATTGAATCTGTTTAAATTAATGATGTAGGATATTTTGTTTTTGTTTACAAATATGATGCTGTTGTCATTGGTGTATTAAATGCAGAAAACAGAAATGGCAGACATTGGAAATTATGTGTTTTTTATTCACTCTGAAATCCATGGCATAGGTAGAAGGGGAACTACTTACAATCAGTAATGTACAGAATGGTTTCAGGAAACAATCATGATATCAACTTAGATCAACAGTGTAGTTTGCTCCCACCCTATGCTTGTTCATGACAAGGAACCAAACTTTCACAGATATAATATTTACATAATATCAAAAAATGCAAGCAACACTTCCTCACTCCTTATTTGATGGTATAAGCACACAAGAAGAACCCCACATTCATTCTCACAGAAAAAATATACAGGCTTCATTAACACCACGCAACATCACTAGTCTCTTGAGTCACAGATGCTATTTGGCCTTTACAAATCAAGAAGTCCAGTCTCTTTGGAAATGCTGAAAACACATATTCCTGACATGTTATTTGGGAAATATACCAGAAGTACTGATAGTGCAGAATGGAGGAGAAAAGGGCAACAGCAAGTTTTTGCCAGATGCCTTTTGCTTGAAGGTTCAGGTAAGATGTGGGGGTGTAGGGTATTTATTCTCAGCCACATTTTGAAGTGGTGCATCTGGGAAAGGTGAATGGAGCAGTCTCATTCGTACCTAAATTAACGAGTGTGAGCACTGAGCCTCACAGTGGAATCACCAAAAGAAAATTATGCCTCACTCATGACAATATGTATTTCAAGAGAGGGAAAGGCAATCTCTGTTGCTTATTGATGATCAGCATTTGTATATAGAAAGAAGAGAGAAATGGAAGGGTATGAAGGCAATTTTAGCTCTCCACATCTTACTGTCAGTAGCTTTAATGAAAGAGGGAATTTATTCAACCTGTTCCAGAACTATGCTCATCTTTGCTTCTTTCCTTCTCTTCAAATTCCAGAGACAAAGCAGGGAGAAGGTGTGTGTTTGTCAAAACCATACCAGTTCCTTTTGTTCCCTCTCCTCAGTCCCCAGACCAAGCCCTAAGTTCCTCCTACCTGGTAGAGCTCAGTGGCTGTGCACTGAGTTGTCAAGGTCTTCACAGGCTCAATGTCATCTTCATCACTGCTCAGCTTCAGGTCATCCTCAAGCATCCTGCAAGGAAATCAGAGTGTTGTTGGCATTGGATCTTTTACAGGACAAGTTTCTCTGAGTCTCTCAGACAAAAATAAGGACACAATAACAGCTCAGCGCCCTAGAGACTAGGGACTCTTTGAATGTCAGATGCAAAAGGCCTGGTGAACTTCCACTGCCTTTCAGTGTGAAAAGCCGTGCTTTTCAGTGAGCTGGGCAGCTCAGCGACCACAAAAGGGCTAGGCAAGAAATGGGTAGTCATTAACCTTTTGATATATGGCTCATCTCTTCCTTTAAAATTTGATCCAAGAGATGTAAGCCTATGATGTGGATAAGAAATCTTTCTCTCCTAAGGCAAGGTACCTGAAAAATATAAGTGGTCTGGATTTTGGTGATGAACTAGCACTTTCAAAATTGTTTATTGCGCACACAAAGCCTTTTATTTCGACACAGGTATCAATTTCAGTGTCATCTATCCTCACTATCTCCAAGTTTGAACTCCAGCAGCAAGAGTGACTTATTATTTTAAAATGCTAAGTAGATAGCTTTCAATGATCAATTGACATCATATATCAATTTATTAAATACAACTTTAGACATCACTGCCAGGCTTCAAGTGGTGACAGTCTGAGCCTCTCTGGGTCAATTCCCAATTCCCAAGCATGTTTTTCTTTTTCTTGCTTCTGGGATCACCAACAGGCTAAGCTTCAAGGCTATAGAGCCACTTCTCAATTCTGGAAATCCTCCTCCATCCCTAACCCTCGCAGCCCAGTAAGAAACCACTTCCTCCACAAAAGTTTTCTAGAAAGACTTCTGATCTCAGAAAGAGTTCCCTAGCATTGGATGGGTCATAGCATAGTTTCCCACTATGTCTCTCTTCCCTACCAGTCCCCCTTCATAGCATTTATCTAGAAATGATAGTTCATCCACTTTGTTGTTTAGGCTAAGAGGGGAATGTTCAGAGAGGCAAACTGCTTTGATCAAGGTCACACAGCTGGTCAGTACTCACAGTTCTGACATTCCCATTTCTGAATTCCCGTCTATGTGCTTTTTCCAGGGGAGTAAAACCAGAAGGGGAAAATTCAGCTTCTAATTTGATAAAGAGGGGAAATGTTATTTTATAGTTTATGTTGAAATGTTAGAAAGATATTTAGGTCAGAAGTGGGTATCCAATAACTCTCCAAAAGAAAGCAAAGTTCCCCACTTTTCTGCTCAGTCACATAAGAGCAGGATGTATTCACTGAAGTCTGACAACCAAAGACTGATATAAAGGATGACTGGTGGAAAGGACAACTGTTAGAGTTGGTTTCAGATAAACTAAATTTGCAGGATTTATGACTGTCCTTCAAGAGACTAATGGGTGTTTTGAAGATTTGAGAGTAGGAGGAAAAATGTATCTTGGTATTTCTTTTTAAGTTACAGGCTTATGACTCTGAACAAATAGTTCTTTACAAGGTATTGTGGAAAATGAAGACTATCATTCTTATAGACTATAGAATTCAAATATTTAAAACTTACTGTGTTTGTCATTAGAAAAGACCACTTTTCATATATGAATGTATCCAAATATATATAGGGAATGTGTACATATTAAATGATATCTAAGTGTTCAGTCAAATAAATTGTAAATGATTCCTATATTTGGCTGGTCCATTTTCTGTGTCAGAGGAAATGCTAAGGATTTGCTAAATGGCAGAGAACTAAGTCCTGACAATGACTCTGTTGTGAGCCCTGCTTTTCAGATGGGGACTCTGCGACTAAGAGGTAACAGAACTTTCTCATGACCACACAGCTAGCAGTCATGGAGGCAACTGTGAAACCCAGGTCATTTTCTTCCAGAAATAGAAGGTATATAATTTTTCCCTGGAGGTTGCAAAGGATTATGTATCAAATCAAAGCAACAACAATAACAAAGAAGCCTTACAAAGCATATTAACATGGAATAATTGCAGGCTAATCACAAACTCCGATATCCTGGACAAGTCATTTATCAGCTCTGAGTCTCAGCTGTGTCCTTTGTCTGTTCAATGGGATAATACTCTGGCTGTCTCACAGGACGGCATTAGTGAGCATAACAGGAGGTAATGCATGTAAAAATCCACAAAATTAATGCAGATTATCATTAATTTGGAAAGATATCTCAGTTTGAAAAATAATAAGCATCATTAATATTATTAACAAGTTATCACAAGGAGAAGTCTCATTGTACCTTTGTTCTATCATTTTAATTTGCTGAGCAATCTGAAGATAAGCCATGATGACTCAGGAACTGTCTAGAAGCTTCTCAAGGTTGGGTTTAGAAATGGCTTCATGGTCTTTATGCAATGCATAAAGTCAAAGCACATAAGCCCAAACTCTACTCTCCAAGCCACTCTATATGGTTTTAACATGGATATAAAATGTCCTCCAATGTACAATTCTGGAAATAGGCAGTTGATCTACATAGTGATGAACATTAGACCCCCTGATCTCCATCATGCAACAAACTTAGTATGGATTTGGTTATTAATAAAGGACAATTTGATGCATATATTCATATTTGAGTAAACACAAGTCAAGAACGTAACTAGGAAGGCAAGAACTACCTAGTTATCTCTGGAAGTGTGAGGTATTCATTTTATTCCACTCCTTCCCTGATGTATTAAGCTTTATTACTAAATATACATATATTTGTTTGCGTTTTCATCCTTGGCTAATGCTGAAATTACTCTAGGGAAAGTGTAGGATTATGAAAGATTTTGGATTTAATTATTATAGTGGCACCATTCATACCCATTGTAGTTAAGATTGTCTCAGCAGAAAATAGTAATCTCATTTCATGAGGTTGTAATTCCATACACAAATTCATCACATATTGGATATCATGCTCATATAAATGTACATCTGTGTGTATGATATGAAAAACAATAACACTTGTCCTTCAGCTTTTCAATGAAATGAAAGCAGAACCATGCAGACCTCTTTAGTGATTTTAGATATTTTTTCAGGGTCTAGTGATTTACAATGCTTGTTTTTCATGAAGATGCTCTGCTTGTGCTATTGCTATGACTTGTAATTACTATGGTATTAAGAAGTAGAATAGTCTAAAAAACTGTGTCCAAAACATCAAGTCCTTGCGCTAAGGATATGATCCTATAAAAGTTCAAACAATGAAATCTGAGGCAGATGAAAGCCAAAAAGGGACTGAAGAGGCATTGGGCCAAGATTTCCTCTGTCTCTGAAACTCAACATGGTGGCTTCTGAGGGTTTTTTGCACTGGAACCTTTCAAGGCACTATGTTGTGATGTGAGTTGTAACCATTAAGCCATAAGACTATTCTCCATAAAGTTTGCCAATTAAGATAGTAGAAACCTTAATTTTGAAGAGGGAAAACAGAGGGTTAGGGTTATTATGAGAGAGGGTTCTATGGAAATGAAGCCTTTGGTCAAGGCAGCAGAGCATTAAGAGCAAGCACTATCTATTTCACTGGCTCACTCCTTCACCTAATTATCTAGTGGAGATATCTACATCCACAATATATGGCCCTAAAGCCTTTGTCTGATACATTTCTGACAATATATTTCAATTGTCTTTTATGTACTTTTATTGGTACACTGTGGTAATGTATCATAATGAAGTTCAGAATGATAGAAACATATATGAAAACAGCACTTGATGTATTTCCCTCTGGATCCAACCTCACCTCCTCCTCTTGTCTGTACATGTTATTGAAAACAGTGTTAATAATTTTGTATATGTACATAGCATTATTTAAACTGTTTCCTTCATCAGGTCCCCTACCCTCCCTTTTTTCCTTAATCTCCTTCCACTATTTTACTGGAATCTCTCTCCATGTATCCAAAGTCTTTTTTGTTCCCCAATTTCTCTCTAGCTTCCATATATGAGAGAAAACACCCTTCACTTTCTGAGACTGGCTAATCTTGCTTAGCATAATATTCTCTAGTTCCATCCATGTTCTTACAAATGACATAATTTTGCTATTCTTTATGGTTTAGTAAAATTCCATTGTGTGTATATATCACTTTGTAATCCATTGTGTGTATATCCACTTTGTAATCTGTTGATGAATACCTAGGCTGGTTCCATAGTTTGACTACTGTAAATTGTGCTGCTCTAAATATGGATGTGCACTATCATATTCTGACTTCAATTCCTTTGGAAAGATATCAAGGAATGTATAGCTTGTTCAAATGGTGTTTCCATCCCATGTCTTATGGGGTACCTCCACACTAATCTCCACAGCAACTGCTCTAATTTGCAATTCCACCAATAGCGTATAACAGTTCTATTTTCCCACATCCATGCCAACATTTCTTAGTGTTTGCATTCTTGATGATTGCCATTCTAACTGGAGTTAGAATCTCAGTGCAGTTTTGATTTGCATTTTCCTGATTGCTGATGATGTTGAACATATTTTCATATATTTATTGGCCATTTGTATTTGGCCAATAAATTGTTAAGAAATTCTGTCTGTTTGGAGTTGCACTGTGCCTTCTTGTACCTTCTACTTTGTAGCCTGAATCTTATTCTCTATAGTCCACACATAATCTCTGTATGTGTTGGTGCTGGAACCATCACTATTACATGCATTGTTCATGGGAAGGAAAGGGGCTACTTCACTCAGATTTTAGGCTCTCAGCAAAAATGAGGAGCTATAGCCCCTGGCCCAACTATTTTACGGTCTTTTGTTTACTATCTTAGATTATCATTGTCATCCTGAGGACACAGAGTAGATGGCAATCAGAACAACTTCCTGATGACTTCCAGTGCATTGTACAGTTGGGCTTGGGGATAATTTAACAGCCCAGAGAGTCTGGGGGATGCCCAAGGACTTGTGCCTTCTCATTGGAGTCTTACTCTGGGCCCTCTTCTAGAACACTAACTTCGCTCTCTTGACTCCTTAAAGGTCCCTTCATCCTCATAAAGTGAGCTGTAAGGGATGAAACATGACCAGTTTAGAATTACTCAGGGAATTATATATTTTCCTATCTAGTGCTATGCACTCTCTAAAGCATGGAATAACTTTTTGGCAGTAAGGCAGATAGGCAATAATGAAGCATGTGTGGTATTTTTCAAAGCATATATTCTGTTTCCCTGAAGTAAAGGTCCTATAGCATCTCCCCTCCCTTTAGGAGGAGCTACACGTAATTTCCATTGTTTCAACTTAAAAGTTCTTACTCAATGACTACCTTACTGGGGATACTGTAATATCCCAGTCCAAGGGCCAAGGCAGTGACAACCAGTTTGAAATTCTGTACTATATATTTTTTACACTTTTGTTGGTGCACTATAAATATCAAAATGAGATTCAAAGTGATGTAAACATATGTTCACATGACTCTTGGTGCATTTCCCTCTGGATCTGTACTACATTCTATAGAGATGGATATCCAAGATCTATCAGGTGGGGCCCATTGGCCTATGTCATCCACTGAGCTCACAGCCTGGGTCTAAACCAGTTCATAAACTCTGCTGTGGGCATACAGACCCAGGGAAGAGTGTCTTCTGAAGCTGAGAGCCCACTAGATGTTTTACAAAATAGGTACCTCATAAGATGACTTTGGTTCTTTATTGTGAGAACTAGGAGTGCCATAGCAACTATATAATCCCTGGGGTTGGCAAAATGTAGCCCTCCCTCTGTTTCTCTGCTACCCATGAGTTAAGAACAGGTTTTAAATTTGAAGTGGTTGAACAATGTTAAAAGAGGGATAACATTTCATGATACACAAAAATTATATAGAAATTAGATTTTGCTAGCCATAAGTGAAGTTTTGTTGGAACACATCTATCCCTATTCATTATGTGTTGGCTATGGCTAGTTTTGCACTATAATGGTCAAGTTGAGTAGTGCAATAGAGATGAAATCCTAAAAATATTTAGTATTTGTGTCTTTACAGAATAAATATTTGCTGAACCTTACTTTAAGCCAATGGTTTCCTTTTTACCTCTGAGAAAATGCCCAACTATTTATTTGTTTGTTTATTTATTTATTTATTTATTTGAAGAAGGGTATCACTAAGTTTCTGGGGCTGGCTTGGAACCTGTGATCATTCCTGTTTCAGCTTCTCAAATCCTGCACCACCACACCTAGCTAATCCAATGGTTCTCAAACTCTTAAACACAAAAATCCTTTTATATGCAAAATTAAATCATACAAGGATCCCCAAATAAAAATAGATTAAAGCAGCACTGCTTTGGGAAGTTCCAAGTATTACAGAAGCACAGTGTGAATACAACTCCTCTAGTGAAGTCTCCTTTCATGGGGATACTTGTGTCTCCATGAATAGTGCATGGAATTTATTCAGAGAACATGAGTTTAAATTACTTAACTCCTCTCTGAACTTCAGTTATTCCTCTGTGCAATGGGAATAAAAATAATCAATCTCAGAGATTCAGTAAACATTGAATAAATAATCTAAGTGATGAGTTTCTAAAAAAGCAGTAGTAGAAAAAAGAAGCACAACTATACTTTAAGCATATACATGCAGCACATATGGATTTGGATCTATATAGCATGCATAAGCAGAAGCTAGTAGTGTGGACCCTGATGAAAAAGATTACCTACTTAATTCAAATGGCCACCCCTTCATCCTAATAGATGTCAGCTGGGTTTCAATAATATGTTTCATATACCAAAGCACTACTGTATCTTTTCTCAGGTGTATATGTGTAAACATCTTAAAGGGGATTTTCCTACAGAAGACCATAACCCCGTAGATCAATCTAGGCTTGAAAAAATGATGAGGTAATTCCAAAATGTAAAAGAAATCTTTTTTCTTAAGAAAACACCAACCATCCCAAGCATGGACCTTGATAGATGTTCCACTTCTCAGTAGGGCTGTATAAGTAATCTTGGAAGAATTTCCTTTGAGTCATACTATGCAATATATAAATTAATCCAAGTGGTATAGTAAATATTCATTAATTCTTTTTAGGGATATGGTATTAGTGAGTGAATTTGCCAGAAGCCAAGAATATAGCTTGATTGGAAGCAAAGGGCAGTAAGGAAACCAGTGAGACCATCTATACCATGGCCCAGGTAACAGGGTGGCAGCCGAGGTCAGGGCACACACAGTAAAGATGAGGAAGATAAGAAATCAGATTTTAGAGACACTTAAAATCACAATTTAAATTAGAATCAGTTGAATTTGGAAATTGATAATCCTGACACCCAAGGTCATTTCAGTTACTCTGAAAGCACCGAATTTATATGAAGTATTTTGCCAAATGCCAAAGAATTCCCTCAAATTCAGCTGCCTCTCTACATTGAACTGCCTCTCTTGCTTCTCAGGGCACTCAAATACCTGCACTAGGATCCTTGCTACTACACAGAGAGGGATTTCAACTACACAACCTTTCTCTTTGAAGAAGGACCTGATTAGATCCATCCTTGATTGATGAGAAAAGACATATTTTTTGCCAAGAAGCTTTCATTTTGGGGTTTCCCTTTTCAGCCTTCTTTCAGCTTCTTATAACAATCATAGCTGATTAAAGAGAAGAAACCTCTATGGTCACCTCCAAAGCACCTCACAATCACCAAGGGTACTTCATTACTCACGTCTTCACATTACCTCCTAATTGTTAGGAGATTAAATAAAGAACTCCTTTACAGAAGTGGTCCATTAATCTCCAACGAAGGAAACAACTGAAATATGAAGTTGCTGTGAAGGACACTACAAGTCATACCTGGTGAAAGCCACTGTGCCTTACATTAATTTCAGTGGGGGCAAGGACCAGCTACTCCTCCGATAGATGACTAATATCTAGAATATAGACAGAACTCAAGAAACTCACAGCTAAGAAAACAAATAACCCAATCAAAAATGGGCAAATAATCTAAATGGACACATTACAAAAGAAAACATACAAATGACCAGTAAATGTATGAGGAAATGTTCAACATCATTAGCAATCAGAGAGATGCAAATCAAAACTACCCTGAAATTTCACCTAACCCCAATTAGAATGGCAATCATCAAAAACACAACAAAAAATGCTGACAAGGGTGTGGAGAAGTAGGAACCCTAATACATTATTGGTGGGATTTCAGATTAATGCAACCACTTTGGAAAACAGTATGGAGGATCCTCAGACGAATGGTAATGAACCTACCATATTATCCAGCAATACCATTTCTGGGAACCTACCCAAAGGAGTGGAAACCAAACTATCAGATCAATGCATGTGTATCTATGTTTATAGCTGCACAATTCACAATTGCCAAACTATGGAAACAGCCAAGATGTCCATCAGCAAATGAATGGATTGCAAAACTATGGGATATGTATACACTGGAATTTTAAATTTTACTCGGTCATAAGGAAGAATACAATCATATTATTTGCAGGGAAATGGATAGAACTGGAAAGCATTACCCTAAGTGATATTAGTCAGTCACAAAAAGTAAAAACTCAATGTTCTCCCTAATATGTGGAAGCTAGAAGGAAAGTGGGTCATAAGAGGGACTTCAGATGAAGAAGAAGAAACCTTAGATGAGCAAAGAAGGTGACTTAACTGAAGATGATGTGGAGGGGAGGGAAACACCCTAATGCACATGATGTACTTTCACAAACATATCAAAATCAATCGCTAAACTGAACTTGAGAAGGAGGGTGCGGGGTCGGGGGGAGTGGGGCAGGAATTGGGGAAGGGTTAAATGAGAGATGTGTGTATGTATGCCTTTACCAGCTTGTACCTAACAAAGATGTATGATTACAATGCACCAATTAAAGGGGGGGCAGATGACTGCACTGTGAATTATAGGATATGTCTTGGCTGTGAAGCTGGTTCTGAAATTCTGCTGGACAGTTTTATTGGCAGTTTTATTCATTCTATTCTGTGAGAGTTGGACAAGAAGCTTTATTCGAATTTGGGAGGCAATGAGAAAATATCGCATGACAGTCTCCCACAGGAGATAGAAAGGTGAGTGGTAGATGACCATGAAGAATATCTTGTGATCTTCCTGTCTTCTCATGGGCAGGGAGGATTGCTAGATATTATGTTAAGAGTAAGATTAGCCGTGTCTCAAGTCTCTGGCTATGAGGCTTATTTGTATACCTGCAGGGTCTGCATGGTGCCATGATAGACATGTTACCCCACATCACCAGACATCCTAATTAGTTTATAATTACTCCTTATTAGATTTCCTTTTCAGATTTCATTGCCCTGCTGAATATACTAATTTACGAATGTCTCATGGCAAATATGCCGGCCACATTGAAGTTATAACAGATCCTGGGAGTGTCATTATCATAAGCAGAACAAAAGCTCATGGACCTGTTTCTCTGTTAGGGGTGATACATATGAACTAAGCAGGTCTAGTTTGTCATCAATACCCCTTTGAGTCTAAGGATATATATTGGCAAAAAACTAGTTGATGTTCAGCATCACTGAAGACCAGTACCTTTCCTATATGTAAAATGAATTGACTTATGTGTAAGTACTGAGCACAGTGAAAGGCTCAGTGTATGAACTGAACCATAGTCTGCAATAGGATAGGCCCACATTTAAACTCACACTAGTTGTGTCACCTTGAATAAAATCCCTTGAACTTCTGAGAGCTTTGGTGGAATGGGGATCATAATAGTACCACTTCATACGATCACAGTTAAAATTAAATTAGATATTGCATTTCAAGCCCCTATCACATATGAATTGCTCAATCATCCTCTGTTTTGAATGTTGGCTCAAGAAAGTTCAGCCTAAATTATCCCAAATACCTCAAATATTTTACTTAGAAATATAGAAAATTAGAAAAATGTGTTTTTCTGTTAAAGAAAAAATTGAAGAAAAGAATTATGCTTTTGCCACAAATACCTGTTGCATGCTCAAAACAGACATAGATAAATTGTTTAATACAAAGAGATTCTTTGTTGATTTTATTATAGTAGCTTTTTCAAATCAGGAAATTTCAAATCTACATTAATGCAAATGAACTTTATATCACAAAATATTAATCTACCAGATTCCAAAAAGTATAAAAACAGTTTGATAACAAGAAGCCTATTTGTACAATATATTACATCATTAACAAATAAAATGATGGAAACCATATGATCATATCAATAGATGCCAAAAATGTTCTTGATAATATTTCATACCCATTTCTGTTCCAAATTGAAAAAAATGGGTAGAAAAGGATACTTTCTTTCTAGATAAGAAATATATAACAGGGAACTGTTGATATAAAAGTAGATTTTAGTAAATATGGAAGGTTAGTTAAATTTTTAATATATATTTAAAAACAAAAGCAGAATTGTAGATGACTATGTTTCAAGTGTTTTTAAAAATCTGTATTAATGTTGATTCATTGGATAGAAAGAAGGAACACAAACAGATGAATATCATCCAATGACACCATTTGTTCTGATAATTACTCCAATGTAAACAGTTTTGAGGCATCACATATGGCTTCCAAGAGGAATTCTTTCCATGTAGGTAAGGATGAAACTAGAAAGTGACATGATAAGCCTCACTTTTCACTTCCTTGTTTCCCAAGATATTAACCATTTAATAACACATCACCATTTACTGACATTCATGACTGTCTGCAGGTTTTACAAATACAGAGATTCCTAGTAACCTGACCTAAATTTGGTCAATTGTTTTAGAAGGGGCTCCACAATGTCTGGGCATATAGTTCCCTAAGTAACAGTATGAGACATAAATTTCCCCCTGAGACTCAACATTTATGTTGATACACTTGGCTGCAGAGCCAATGCTGCACTGGTTCTAATACAGAGGAATTTTCTGAACATTTTGAGTAATGGGACTGAAATAATTTAACTGCTCCTTCTGTGCATGTTAAATGAGTTGCATGATATATTTAGATTTTGCAGAAAACTTGTTTACACTATAAACTATAGGACATGGCACAATTGCACTGAAGTGGAAAGCCAGCCATGTTGAATCACTTTGGCTACCTCTCTCAAAATTTCAACTTAGGTGTACATGAATTATCTTTTTTTTCTTTCTTTTATTTTTAATTGGTGTATTGTAATCATACATCTTTGTTAAGTATAAGCTGATAAAGGCATACATGCACACATTTCTCTTTTAACCCTTCCCCAATACCCACCCCACTCCCTCCTCCTCCCTCCTTTTCAAGTACAGTTCAGTGAATGACTTTGATATGTTCATGAAAGTACATCATGCTTGTTAACGTGTCCCCCCATCACCTTCCATTATGTCATTAGGTTAAGTATTTGGTGATTTTGTCTTCTTCTTATGTGAGTACTCAGTGCTATAAATTTTCCTCTTAGTAATGCCTTTAAGGTGTCTCAGAGGTTTTGATATGTTGTGTCTCTGTTTTCATTTGTTTCTAGGAATTTTTTAATTTATCCCCTTACTTCTTCAATGACCCATTCCTCCTTCAGCAATGTGGTGTTCAGTCTCCATGTGTTTACATGGTTACTCTGGGTCTTCTTAGAGTTGATTTCTAGTTTCACTCCATTGTGGGCTGAAAAGATGCAGGGAATTATGTTGCATTTTTTGAATTTGCCAATGTTCTCTTTATGGCCCAGAATATGGTCTATTTTGGAGAAGGTTCCATGGGCTGCTGAGAAAAATGTGAATTCAGCTGTAGTTGGGTGAAATATTCTGTATGTGCCTAACAAGTCCATTTGGTTTATGATATTATTTATGTCCGAAGCATCTTCACTAACCTTTTGTTTAGAAGATCAGTCTAGTGATGTGAGAGGGGTATTGAAGTCTTCTAGTATTAGTATATTGGGATTTATATGTGACTTCATATCATACAGAGTTTGTTTTATGAAAGTGGCTGCACCTATGTTTGGTGCATAGATGTTGATAATTGTTATTTCCTCTTGGTGGATTGTTCCTTTTACTGGTAAAAAATGACCTACTTTGTCCCTTTTGATAAGCTTAGGCTTGAAATCTAATTTATATGATATCATAGTTGCTACTCCTGCTTGTCTTTGAGTTCCATTGGCATGGATTACCTTAATCTAGCCCTTCTCCTTTAGTTTGTGGGAATCTATGCTTGCAAGGTGTGTTTCTTGAAGGCAGCATATAGATGGATTCTGGGTTATAATCCATTTTGCCACTTTGTGCCTTTTTATTGGGGAGTTGAGACCATTTATATTCAGTGTAATTATTGAGAGATGATTTTTAATTCCTAACATTTTGAGTTTTGACTTCTGTTTGCGGTAGTGTTTGTTCTTCTTTGCTTAGTTGTTTGCTTCCTGGAAGTTATTGTTTCTCTGGTTCTGACATTTACTTGTTAGTTCTTCTTTGTAGTTAATCTCTTTGAGTATTTTCTCCAGTGCTGGTTTGGAAGACATAAATTCCTTCAGTTTCTGTTTATCATGGAATATTTTTATACCCCTGTCAATTTTAAGAGAGAGTTTCGGTGAGTATGAGAATCTTGGCTGCAAGTTATTTTCTTTCAGAGTTTGGAATATGTTACTCCAGCCCCTCCTGGCTTTCATGACTTGGTTTGGGAGGTCTGGAGTGATTCTAATTGGTTTTCCTCTAAATGTTACCTGGACTTTTACTTTTGTTTCCTTTAGAATTCTCTCCTTAGCCTCTACATTAGTCAGCTTGATTATTATGTGGCTTGGTGAACCTTTTCTTTGGTCTTTTCTAAAGGGGGTTCTATATGTTTCCTGAACCTGTGTGTCAACTTCTCTTTCTATATTTGGAAAATTATCTGATATTACTTGCTTGAAAAGGTTGTTTATTCCATTAGTTTCAATTTCTAATCTCTCTTCTATGCCTATTATTCTTAGGTTAGCTCTTTTAAAGTTGATCCAGATCTCATCAATGTCCAATTCATACTGTCGAATTTTTTTTTCTAGGTTATGTACAATGGATTCATTTTTGGAATGGTCATCTTCTAAGAGTTCTATTTTCCATGTGGTCTAATATACTGTTTATAGTTTGTATTGATGCCTTCATTTCTATTATTGCATCTTTCACATCCATCACTTCCCTCAAGGTTTCTCTGTGATTCCTGCTCAGGGTGTCAGATTCTTTTTTTATTTGTTCCTTTATTTCTTTCCAGCTCTCTCTGCATTCTTTCTGGAAGTTTTGTATCATTTCTACTATTAAAGATCTGAATTATTCCTCTGGTAATCTCTGCCATTCAGTGTCGTTGAGTTCTGTTACTATGGGATTGTTTTGACTCATTGTTTCTTTGCTATTTTTCCTTCCCATGGTTTCCCTGTTCTTAAATTTATATCTTGGCAGCTCTTGCAAGCTTTCTCTGAATTTATAGGTTTCTTATTTTTATTTTCTCTCTGTGAATGGTGTCTTGTACTGAGTTGCAATTACCCTGGGACCTCTTCTGCCCACGCTATTGGTGCCTTTGGTGGGTTTCAGGTGTTGATTTCTAGGGTCTAGCAAAAGCTAACAAAGCAACCAATCCTCCAAACATACATAGATATATCAAAGCAATGCAATACAAAAACAGAGTAAAAGCAAAACAAAAAAACCCCCAAACAAACAACAACAACCAGAAACAGAATTTAAAAACCCTGCAAGGTTGTAAGAACAGACCTGATTTGGGTAGATTTGCAGACCTTTTGGGTAGATCCCTGCTGCTGTGGGCAGCTGGCAAAATGGTGGCTGCCACTGCCACACATGCACACCCCTGCTCCTTTGTTCTCCCTGGTCTGCTTTCTGGGTTCTGACCAGTTGCTTTTGTTGCTTTATTCACTTTTCTGCTGTTTTTCTTTTCTTTCCTTCCATCAAGAAGCTGCTTTTGTGGCAGTTTTGAATCAAGCTCTGCGGTGGAGTTTATCGCTGCTGTGGCTCTGGAGAGAGAGGTGAGCTGGGGTGGCCCCGTGCAGGCTTAAGCTGGTTGTATCATGCATTCAGGTCACTGTCAAAGGTGCTGTGATATGCCGCCTGGTTAGGATGTGGAGTTCTGGAGTCGCTTATTCCACCTCTGGTCACTGGGAATGCAGAAGGTCATTATATATTTTGGTGTTAATAGACCCCTTGCCGGCCGGCTGGCTCAATGACAGCCACCGCTCTGAGTCATGGCATGACTGCTGCACAGACAGGCTCCTTTGCTTTCCCTGGTCAGCTTTCTGGGTTCTGTTCAGCCATACTTCAGTTTTTGTAGCTTTGTTCACTTTTTTTGTTGCTTTTTTTCCTTCTGTCAAAAAGTTGCTTTTATGGCAGATTTGATTCGAGCTCAGAGTCTGATGAGAGGTGTTTAACTCTGATGCCATCTTCCCGGAAGTTGTACATGAATTTTCTGTGGCTTACCAACACACTATTGTGTTCTTAGTCCTATGACCCTGCCAATAATATGTAAGGTCATTATTGTAGCACTGCCATTGATTCCTAAAGAAGGGCTGGACCAGTTCATTTCTGAGAGAGAGGAGTTCTCAAGATAAGGGAGGGCTCACTGTGGATAAGTGGCATGTAGACCTAAATTACTGTGGATGACTACTTCCACTATTACTGATATTAAGATAAATTTATGCTATTCAGAAGGGACTTTAAAGGAATTACTGCAGAGGAAACCACCAGATATCTGGTTGAAGAAAGCAGTTTAAGCAATGACAGAGATTCATCACTCACTTTTGCATATACGAGGTGAACATCTTATGCAAGTGGAGATCTGTTCTTTCCTGATTTGGCTTCAGGTAAGAAGGTGTCAGTTCTGAATACTGATCTAGCACTGTGCTATTTCTATCCAGTTATTCATAGATTCACATTCTTAATAGATGTGCAACTAGCTGTCAAGATCCAAAAATATAGAGAACTATAAATATAGATAAATGGAGAGTAGCAGATCACAATACTGGCCAATAGTTATCATCTCATATTTAGAACTATGTAATCTATTCAGAATAAAAATATAGTCACCTCAACTAAAATTCCTACAGTCATTCTAGGAATAACACATTACTGAAATCAAAGCATTTTGAACAGTTCAGTTCATACTTGTCAGATATATAATTATGACTTGAAATTTACACCTTGCCTCTGTCTCACAATAAATCTAAGTCATCCAATAATACTAGTTAATAATAACCAAGACTTATCAAGATAAGCTTAATGTGTGTCAGACATAAACTCTCTAAGTGCTCTGACAGACAATCTCATTGAATTTTCCTAAGAGATCTGGGATGCTGTACTTGTATTTTCTGTCTTCAAGGGAGGAGACTCAGACTTAGACAATTTAAGAAAATTTAACTTACAGGAGAAAATATCTATAGATCATGTATCTAATAAGAGTCTAGTATCTGAAATGTATAAATAGACCTAGAAATTAAAAAATAAAATGATAGATAATCCAATTAAAAATGGTCAAAGGATCTGAATAGACATTATTTCACAGAAGATATCACAAAATATTTTTTAGATGCCCCCCTATGCTTAGCTTTTTTTTTATTAATTGGTGCATTGTATTCATATGTCTTTGTTAGGTACAAGCTGGTTAAGGTATATATGCACACATTTCTCATTTAACCCCTTCCCCAATTCCCACCCCACTCCCTTGCCTCCCCTCCTTCTCAAGTTCAGTTTAGTGATTGACTTTGATATATTTGTGAAAGTACCTCATGTGCATTAGGGTGCCCCCCCTGTCCATCACCTTCAGTTAAGTCAACTTCTTTGATTATCTATGGTTTCTCATTTTTCATCTGGAATCCCTCTTACACCCATCTTCTCCTTAGCATTGGCATATTAGGGAGAACATATGTTTTTTTAGTTTTTGTGACTGACTAATCTCACTTAACATAATGTTTTCCAGTCACATCCATTTCCCTGCAAATGACGTGATTTTGTTCTTCTTTATGGCTGAGTAAAAATCCATTGTGTACATATCCCATAGTTTTATAATCCATTCATCTGTTGATGGGCATCTTGGCTGTTTCCATAGTTTGGCAATTGTGAATTGTGCAGCTATAAACATAGATACGCATGCATCGTTCTGATAGTTTGGTTTCCATTCTTTTGGGTAGATACCCAGAAGTGGTATTGCTGGATAATATGGTAGGTTCATTTCCATTCGCCTGAGGATGGTCCCTACTGTTTTCCAAAGTGGTTGCACTAATCTGCAATCCCACCAACAATATGTTAGGGTTCCCACCTCTCCACACCCTTGCCAGCATTTGTTGTTGTTTGTGTTCTTGATGATTGCCATTCTGATTGTGGTTAGGTGAAATCTCAAGGTAGTTTTGATTTGCATCTCTCTGATTGCTAATGATGTTGAACATCTCATACATTCATTGGTCATTTGTATTTCTTCTTTTGTGAAGTGTCTATTTAGATCCTTTACCCATTTTTTAATTGGGTTGTTTTCTTAGCTGTTTCTTGAGTTTTCTGTATATCTTAGATATTAGTCCTCTATCAGAAGAGTAGCTAGCAAAATTTTTCTCCCACCCTGTGGGCTCTCTGTTCAGGTTCTTGATAGTTTCATTTGCTGCACAGAAGCTCTTCAATTTAATGTAATCCCATGTATCGATTGAATGTTTGTATCACACTTAAATTCATATGCTGAAGTCTAATCCCCAATGTGATGATATTTGAAAATGGAGAATTTGAGAAGCAACTAAGCCTTGTGATGAGATTCATGCCTTTCCAAGAAGAGGCACAAGACATCTCATTTCCTCTTTCTCCTCCCCTCCTCTCTTACTCTCTTACCTCCCACCCTCTCTTCAAGTGAGGAAGTCAGAAGGAGGGCCCTCACTACAACCCAATCATATTTAAATCCTTATCTTTGACTTCCCAGGTTCCAGAACTGTAAGAAATGTCTATGGTATTCTTATAGCAGCCTAAATGAAGAAAGAAAAATAGCCAATAAATAAATGAAAAGGTGCTCAACATCATTAGCCATTAGGGAATAGGTATTAAATGTAAAACAACGTAAATTTCCATCAGTCAATGAACATAAACACCACCATGCCATGTAATATTATTCAGCTATAAAAAACAAATTAAGTACTTAAGTATGCTACAACATGAATGAACCTCAAAAACATGCTAGGTGAAAGAAGCCAGTTACTAAAGATCAAATATTGAATAATTCTATTTATATGAGATGTCTAAAATAGGCAAATATATAGATATAGGAAATATAGAGACAGAAAGAGACTGGTTGCCAAGAGTTAGAGGGAAAGAGGATGGGGAATGACTTCTAATGTTATGGGGAGTCCCTGAGGGTTATAAATATTCTTGAATTAAGTAGTGGTGATGGTATCATAGCTCTGTGAATCATACAAAATCATTGAATATACACTTTTAATGGTAGGTTTTATGATATCTGCATTTCAATAAGGCTGTTATCACAAAAGCAGTCTCACAATTGTCTAAGAGGAGAGGGGGAGCTGGGATGGCAGCCCCATAGCCTCCCGATGCCAAAGCCCATGTTCCCAACTGCCCTGCTTACTACTCTTAAGACAGAGATGATCAGAAGGCCTCAGATGCATTCCTATTCACATGTATGGAGAAAATCAGAAGAAGAAACCATTTTTCCACATGATCCCTTTCTTCCTTCATTTTTCCTACATTTAAACTGCAATTGATACAGACAGCAGAAGCCTCACCAAGGGAAAATGGCTTTGTCTTTTCCTGGAGGGACCAAGCATTACATTAAAGAGACAGCTGTCTGGATGGTACAGGGCTGAGCCAAGATCCCATCCAAAAAGGCTCCTCTACTCCCCTTGACTTCAGAATTCCCAGACCTGAGGCTAGTAAAGAAAGGAATCTGTATGTACAGTGGTCCTTCTTGACAGTACAGACTTCCTGTCCCTACCTCAATAAGCCCCACAGGCAGGCACTTGCTTAATGTGGATGGGTTGCTGTAAGTGTACCTTAGGGTTGATGGAAAGAGGCTCACATTTTAGTAGTTAAAGGAGAAGCAGGGGTGATGATGCAGATTTGCTTCTTCATCAATGTTTTTATAGATATTCACAAAACATGGTTAAAATAGGACTCCAATTCTATCTCAAAGGAGGAAAAAACTGTTAATTCTTTCTTGCTTGTCTGATGTGTGGTCACCCAGGTTGCAGCGGTTTCTCCCCTGCTAATCCCAAGCCAGGACTGGGCTTCCACTGGCTAATTAATTTTCTGGACACTGATGTGCAAGATTAGATAGCCAGGCCCCTACCACAGTCCAGATTTGGCATGGAGCTCCTACACCAATGCAAAAGTTAGATCACAAAGCCAATTTAAATTGGGGTTCCCTTGAGTGAAGATAATTCTCCTTTAATTCTCTTCAGGTTTTCTATCTTCTAATCTTCACAATCTTAAATATGACATTGTAGAAATGTCCCTACTGCTCTTTTCCATTCAGAGGGTTCCCCCATCCACACTGCCAGTAACTGTGTTTCCAGTAATTATCAGCATTAAGAACTCTTCAGCTGCCTTGGAACTTGGTACAGTCCTCATTGCCATCTCTCCCACACTGACCTTCCATTCTCAGATCTGTCCAAGGAAAACATCCAGGGATGCTTACAGGGAGAATGGCTTGTTCCCTATGCCTGCTCTCTATGAGACCCTGAGGGTCACACTGACTAGTCTTAGGCCAAGTGAGTAATGTTTGGTTGTCCTCTTGAATTTTGGACCATGAAATAATAAAGATGTTCACATCTCAAACTTCTTGCCTTCCATTATTTCTAATCACCTACCTATTGAGGCCAAATTGCCTTGTAACTGTAGATGGAGCTGGAATCTGACAGAGATAGCTACTATCATTAATACAGAGATATCTACTATCATTAATAGGTACCTTCACTTCAGCTCTTTGAACTGGCCTCAGTTTGACAGCTTCATAACAGCAACCTTCCCTTGAATGAAAATTGTGATTTAGTAGAGAGAATGTAGGACAACAGCTTGATCTGCCTTTTGGTCTCCAGCAGACTCTCTTGGCATAATGTCCCACCACAAAGCCAGAGAGTGAATTACCAGAGGAAAACAATATGGTCAGAAATCCAGGCTTGGTTTAAAACATTAGGAAATGAGTGCTGTGTGCATGTTTGACTCTACCAACTTGTACCTCATTAAGATGTATTATTACAATGCAATATGTACTTACAAGATCACATCAAAGTCAATCACTAAACTGACCTTGAGAAGGAGGGAGAAGGAGGGAGGGGGGTGGAAATTTGGGAAGGGTTAATGAGAAATGTGTGCATGGATGTCTTTACCTATACTAGCTTGTACCCAACAAAGATGTGTGATTAACCCTGTTGTACCCAAGAAATGTATAAAAATCCATGCTAAAAAAATAAAATAAAATAAAAATAAATAAATAAAATGAACAAAAAAATAAAAATAAATAAATAAATAAAATAATAACAATTAAAAAAAGGAAAACCCACAGAGTGGAGCTGCTCACAAAGAATGTGGGAGTTGCTTCCAACATTTTGTCTCTATAGCTGAAAGTAAATATTTGAAAAACTGATTTCATCAATTGCCTGAGTAGTGGTTGGGGAAGCTTAACTAGGTAGTTGCAATAACAATGTTATCTGTAAATTACTGCTTGCAGATACCTCCTGAGTCAGCCCCCAAAATCCATGTCATTCTGACAGAGTGGAAAAGAAAGAAGCTCAGGGATGACATTTTTAAGGGGAAAGGAGAATCCCCAAATTCCCACTTTCTAGGATAGAATGAAACTGAGTGCCTGACCACTACTGTAGTTTGAGGATCATCAGAAATGCACCAGGTGCTGAGTGCATTTATGTATCTATTGCTTTGATGTAATTATACATTATAATACATAATTGTAATGCACCAATAAAAATGTTAAAATTTAATAATATTATATCATTATTAATTAATGTTAGCTTGCTTTTTTTTTTTTTTTTTAATTTTTTATTTCTTTTTTTAATTTTTTAGCTTGGAATTTTATACATTTTTTGGGTACAACCGGGTTAATTACACATTTTTGTTGGGTACAAACTAGTACAGGTAAAGACATCCATGCACATATTTCTCATTAACCCTTCCCCAATTCCCACCCACCCTCCCCCTATCTCCTGGTCAGTTTAGTGATTGACTTTGATGTGATCTTATAAGTACATCATGCTCATTAGGGTG